>CABHPH010019182.1:0-48994 GCA_902168325.1 Peromyscus nudipes | reverse complement strand
ACACACACACACACACACACACACACACACACACACACACACTAATTATGTAAGTGTCCCATATTCTCATCTTAAATCTCAGGATGACTTATCCATTTACATATACATCACAGTCATGTTTCCATTCCATATAAAACATAGTTTGCAAACCTTAATGTCTTAAATATTAGAACAAATAAATATTGTGACAAACCTTATACATAAGTCTTGTGTAGTATTATGTGACCATGGACCAGAAGAAATATTGTTTTCAAAAGTATATTAAAGAAGTCGGGGAGTTGTTTACATGTCTACACAGGCCCTTTGTACTATGGCCTGAGGCCTTTTTTATTTATAGAAGTTCTTGAGTCTCTTAATTACCAGAAGATGCCAAGTAAATTCTGCTTTTACTGTAATGACCAAAATCAAGCAAGGAGAGTCATGACTCAAGCTATAGTGGACTCAGATTCATCCATTACAGACAATCCAATAGAACTGCCCATCTTATGGAATCAAGCAAGGGTGATGCTAACCTTTAGGTGTTTATGGTGAGCATTTAGAAATGTGGAAGATGGATACTCCTGCTCTATTGAGGAGTTTTTGAAAGTAAATTGCCATCACTCTTTTTTGGGGTGGGGTTAGAGGGTATGATTTGAATGTAATTGACCCCCATAGGCTCACAGGGAATGGCACTATTAGGAGGTGTGGCCTCGATGGAGGAAGTGTGTCTCAGTTCACTTCTTGCTTCCTGAGGATCAAGATGTAGAACTCTCAGCTCCTCTCCAGCACCATGTCTGCCTATACACCACTGTTTCTCACCATGATGATAAAAGGCTAAACCTCTGAAACTGTAAGCCAGCCCCAATGGAATGTTTTCCTTTATAAAAGTTGCCATGGACATGGTGTCTCTTCACAGAAATAAACCCTGACTAAGACAGGTGGGTTATTACCCTTGCACTAGTTGAAGTAATGGTCCAAAGGTCTAAACAATCATCGCCAACTAAGTTTCTATCATATTTAGAACACTTGAGTAACATAAAATGGACTGTATGGTGTCCCTTCTTATTTCTCTGTTTATGTCTATTTAATATGGCTCTGTACTTGAATAACCTTATACTTTTTGGCTGTTTTTACCTTTTCAACCTCTCACCCCTGTTTGTACTTATTCATTCTATCCTAACTGATCATTACTTTTTTTTTGGTGTAAATTTCTCAGGGCTTATCACCTTATGAAGCTTATCTTTTGCTAGCTTTTCTCTAGATGGTTTTATATGCACATGTGTATGACATGACACTCAAGCTAACTTGTATCAAATCCCTGCTTACATCAAGAGGCCTGAAAAATACGACTGGTTAGTTAGTTTTATCCACTTAAGGTATAAGGAGTGTACTAACACTAGAAACATTGACATTTGGACCCAAATCAGCTACTAATTGAGTGATAAAAATTAGACATGCATCCAGGTGTATCTGAGTCTAAAGCTTCAGTTCTTTCTGTGCCTCATGCTCTTCATTCTGTCAGAAACACAAGTTTAATTATAAAGATAGACATAGATGATGTAAAATATACTTGTGGGTTGTGCTTTCTGTCCTAGGATGAAAACACAGAAAGTCAGAGACTGTTCATTAATAACGTGACTGCCTGGGTTGTTATCATTCTGCTCTCAAGTATCTGAGCTCTAGTATATGTGGTATAAGTCTTTAGAAAATGTGCTTGTAATAGTCTTGTTAGAGTATAGGTTTTTATTAGAAGAAAATCTTACCTTCCGACAACTTCTTCCATTAAGTACTTAGCTACAAATAGTCTCTTTTGTAGTAACCCAGCACAAAGCATGACTGATTCCCAATAAACAGTGAAAGGACTGATTCACCTTTTTCCATCTGTGTGTTTTCAGGGAAGAGACGTGCATGGCATTCTGTCTGTCTTCAACACCACAGGGGCAGAGTCTGGAAACTCTGCTCCTCACTTGGTATTCTGAGACCTGTCCTCTTACGAACTGCAAACAGACACACCTTTAACCTCCCCTCTCAGGATTCTCTGAAAGAGTGGGCATGCCGGGGAACATTAAATAGAGTTTGCATTGCCTGTCACAGAACATTCTCTATCTCTAAGTTTCAGGAGAGACCAAAAACTTCAACATCCCCACCATATAGCTGACCTGGCAGTAGCATCTCAATACAAAAGTGAATCTTGACAAAATAATTTGCCTAACTAGACTTCCCTTGGTATGAAGAATCATGTGTCTTATCAGTGGGACTCTAAGTCATTCCCACACCTGATTTGAGCTTTGAAAGAATAACCACTTGGTAAATGAGGCAGAAACTCTTCTTCTGTGTTCTTTTTTTTTTTGGCTAGGAAGTGAGATAGGAACATCACAATTATATTTTATTCATGTTATTTGTACTTTCACCAGCATAACATATCCTAGATAGCCATTCAAATACTTTTGCTAAAAGGCCATGTCTGGATCATTTAAAGACATAAAAAAGCAAGGTTGTAGAGCATACCTGTGTTCATGTGACTTTAACTAAAAACACAAGATACTGTCTGGAGTCTCCACTCCATTAAGTTCTAACTTTTTTTTTCTGCTTTTCAGTGATTATAGACCGGTTTGGTATTTAATTAAAGTTCTCTTTCTTGGCGCAATATCTTCATGATGATTCATGACCTCTTCACTGGACACTTCTATTCTTGCCTTAGCTGCCTAGACTTCATCAACTAGTGCTGTTCCAGCATAGTTCACCTCCAATCTTCTTCCTGAACACCCACTGGCTTCTCTGGGGGGAAAATCTTAAACTTCCATATCATTGTTCATCATCAAAGCAAGTCAGGAACGGAACTCAAACTGGGTAGTACCTTGGAGGCAGAATCTGATGCAGAGGCATAGAGGAGTGCTACTTACTGGCTTGGTCTTTATAGCTTGCTCAGGCTGCTTTCTTATAGAACCCAGGACCACCAGTGCAGGGATGGCCCAACCCGGAGTGGACTGGGCCCTCACACAGATCCCTAATTATGAAAATACTTTACAGGCTTGCCTACAGTCCAATCTTATGGAGGCATTTTTTTCAATTTGGGCTTCTGCCTCTCAGAAGACCACCCTTTGGCAAGCTGATATAAAATTATCCAGCACACCTGAGATACTGAAAACTTACTTAGCTCTTTGATAGCTTTGTTAAAACAAAAGCAAAAACAGAAACAATAAACAAGAGGAAGAACGAGAGAAGGACAGAAAGAACCTTCTTTTGATGACAACCTCATACTCACTCTCTAGCAACATGGACTTTTTACAGTGGACTACTTTATTGCATCCTTGAAGGAATTGTGATGTACCCTAAACTTGAGAAAGTGATGTAGTTGTGATCTGTTTCCAATTTGCATGTGTTAGTGATTAAACGGTGGTTAAAAAACGTCTATTTTTGTCATTTGAAGATTACCAAATAAAACAAATATCATCTATGCTTAAGAATATGCTAGTAATTTACTGATACAATACACATTTCCTTTATTCTTTCTTTGAGTACTTCATCTGTGTGAATGTGAAGGATAGGTTGCCAAGAGAGAGACCTATACCAGTGAGAGGCTACTGAAGCCTAGTGGATGTGAATTAGTCGGTAAATGGTGGTTTCCCCCAAGACAGAAATGCAAGTAGGAAGGCAACTGAGAAGATCTTAGTGGATCACAGTCTTATTTTCAGCAGTGGTTGAGGAATGGGGAGAAGAGATGCAGCTCTGAAAGATGAACTGGGACAGTGTCTTTATTTCACAAAAGAAATAATCAACAACAAGGGGGGGATAGAGAAATAGAGAGAGGGCTCCAGGATACAGGGTACTTGCTGTGTTGCAGAGACCTAGGTTCAGCACTCATCATCTACACAGTAGCTCCAGTTCCAAGGAATCTGATGACCCATCTAGCTTCCTCATTCACCTGCACACAGATGGTGCACAGATAAAGACACAGGCAACACACACACACACACACACACACATACACACACACACACACTCCACATGCGCAGGGAGGATCTTTTTTAAAAACCTTCACAAAACTAGATATTTCTAAGTGTATTTTTAAAAGACACCCTTACTTTAAAAACTATGTGAATAAGTAGGAAAAAACCACAGTGGTGATAGGAGCTGCTTTGTATCTCACAGTGTCAGCATAGGTCAGCCCATACTTACCTTGCTATATTTTGGAGCAAGGATTCCAGTTTCTTCTACTAGAGTCAGAACTTATTCTAATTAAATTGATTTTTAGATGGAAATAACAATGAAACTATAGGTTCAATCTTAAAATTCGATGTCTGTATAACTAATGGTACTCCAAAAGAAGTGTGATGTCTAAGAAGAGGAAGAATCCTGGTGAAGTACAGTCCTTCAGAGCCCTATCCTCCTCTGACTGGTATTTTTATTAAGGGTTTGTTAAGAATTTGCAGGTGACCAGAAACTGAAGTATATTATTATGCTTCACAAGAGAATCTCAGCTGCCTAGAAATATAAAACTTAATGAAGTTAATTAGAAAGTAACACTTGGATATAAGTGCATCTTATTAGACACAGTTTCACAGTTTAGCAGATAAAAATAACATGGCTTTAGAGAACAATGTATCGAATATAAGCAAGGGATAATAAAAAGCATTAATATAGTATCCACACCCAGAAGATGCCAGGAAAGACTTGACCAGCACACATTGACCTGTCTAAAGTCACTGTAGGCTATTTCTCATGTATTTCAGACTTCCCATACTCTCCTTTCCATTATTTCCAAGATCGCATGATGCCTCCCTATATTGACAATACTACTTTATTTCACCATGATCGATGTTAACTAATGAAGGCTGAATTTCTAAGGGTTTCTTGTAAGTGTCTTCTTCTCTATAAATATATGCCCCACAGGCAATGACATTCAGTTTCAAGGCCTAAATGCATTTTCAGGATGATAACTCTGGATTCACATGTCTATGTTCGATCTTCATTGTTATTTCAGGATTGTGTATCCCGCATTTTTCACATATCCAGTTGGGCATTTTATCAAACAGCACAACATTTGCTTTTGAGCATAGGCTATTTTATTCTAAGCTGCTTAGCCTTCCTCCTGCTCCTTTACAGTAATAACTATCATTCTCAACTCAGTTGTTGAAGAGAAACATCTAGGTATCATTTTTGAAATTTATGCTCCCTTTATAACCTGCCCATCACCTAACCTCCAGCTCCACCTCCAGATCAGCTCCTGATAACAGGACAGTTGTTATCTGCACCACTGAATCATAGCCCAAGGCAACAAAATCCCCATGAGTTCAGCGGCTTTCTGTTTGACTCCCTGATTTCAGTAGTGCCTCCTGAAGGACATTTTCTAAAGCCAAAGCTAGTTTTCAAAGCATGTGTGAGCTTTCCTCACATCCTTATTGTAAGCTCTCCAATGGACACTTATTGTAAAGAAAGAGAATCTGATTTCTACCCCGACACATCCTTAACTGATATGGTGTGGTACAGTTTTTCCAGTCTTTTCTCTGCCTCTCACTTATTCACTGAAATCAGACCACAGTGCTTTTCCTCCTGGTTTCCAACCATCAAATTCAGTCCTGCTCTGGAGATTGGTTCTTGCTGGCCCTATGGCTTGAATTCACAACCTTTTAATTTTTAAACCATAAATTTGTTTATCTGGGGGAAGAGCTGGCCATGGTGTAGTTAACAGAAGAAATGTGTTTCAGGAATTGAACTTAGATTGTCAAAGTCTTGAGGTTACCCCCCCCCCCCCACTAAGGCATCTCACTGACCTGGTCTGCATCTTCATTTTTCTTTCTTTCTTTCTTTTTTCTTTTTTTTTTTTTGGTAATGACTCATGAATTTACTTACTATCCCTCATGCAGGGGCCATACTAATCTGCATCGTTTTAGTATATTCCAATTTTAGTATATGTGGGGGCAAAGTGAGTGCTTGTGTCTCCATTTTCCCATAATTATTTTGTTCTTGTCATTTGTATTTTAGTTCAATGTTTCCTCCTCAATAAAGACTTCTTCCTGTCCCAGTTTCTAGCAGAGCCTCCTCTCTGACTATCTTCAAGGCAAGCATCACTCAATGACAATTATCTTTCTTGTTTCATTATTGATCCTCTTCCCTCAGAGTCTATGCACTAGTGAGATCCTATCTGTAATCCATCAAGTTGGATGCGGATCATGGCATATAGGAGACAGTGCCTGTTGAATTATGTATTATATAAATTAGTGATGAAAGATTTAGTTTAGATATGTAAATTCTAATGAGTGTGTCATTAATCAAGAAAGATGACTGAGAGTAGGTATATTCAGCTTTAGTGAGATGAAACGATGTAGGGAGAACCAGACCTTCGGGCTTCTTTAACAGAAAAGAAAGAGGATAGAGGGCAGCAATGTGCAATACTAAGCTGACAACAAGTCACGTTTTCATTTATCCAGGCTTTTGATCTCCTTTTCCGGTGGCGTCTCTAGAACAATACTATCAGGTAGGTTTTCTCAGCATTGTAGACATTTGGAGTTGTTGCAGGAACTGCTCCGGGCATTGTGGGATATTTAACAGCATTCCTGGCTTCTGGCCACTAGATCTAACAGTTTATTCAGTTATGACAACTGAAAATATCCCCCAACATCACCAAATAGCCCCAGAGGGAAGGAGAAATAAAATCAGCTCTGGCTAAGATGTGTTATTCTAAGGTTTCTTCCACACTTAGATTTCCTTCACATTTAGCTACTACATCCATTAAATGGAAGCCCTCACCTTTGATGGCATAATCTTCAAAAGGAAGTAAAAAAGCAACAGTGACTTCTGTGGTGGTACATGATGAGTGATGTTTATTGGAGCACAAATGTAAAATTTAAACTTTCAAAAAGAAGAGTATTAAGTTATAATGAGTACTACAAACCTTTCAGATACAAAGGCCCAGACACTGGATAGAGAACGATGTGTGTAGAGTCAGTGACTGTCAGCTCTGCCACATAACAGCTGTGTGAGCTCGGGTGTGTTACCTAAGGGGGCTGATTATCAGTGTCTTCTTCTTTATGCCAGGAAGTGCAAATGCTGTATTTCAGAGGCCTCGTAAGACTAAATGAAACAAGGGATAAAAATGACTGTGTAGCATAAAAGAGATTCTCTTTGGTGGCGACATTTTTTTTTAAACTGAACAGTTTGTGTCATACAAAAGTAGCTAATGATGATAAAGAATTGCTCTATAGTGAAAATATTCAGGAGCTGACCTTATGATGCATGTCAGGCAGACTCTGACAGGAGTCAAGTACCAATTAAGCTACTGTTTTCTGCTTACCCAATGGGCCTCTTGATCATAGAGACCTTCTTAACTAGGTCTCTCATCTTTATTCCTGGCACTGACTTTCACACTCTTAACCTCTATTTTAATAATTTTATTTTCAAGGTTTACCTTTGATGCCTGGAGTAGATTGGGCACTCTTGTGCCACCTTGGATTTTAAAGAACAAAGGCGGGAGAAAAAAATGCAAAAGAAATTCGGACATTTGGCGTTCCATGGATCTTTGTAGCAGGGACCATTCAGGGCACTGTAGGGTATTAACAGCATTCCTGTTCTCCTTCAGAAACCTCACTGAGACAGGGAAAGCATCAGGGATCACCTTCGAGTGTTGATTTCCAATGACCTCATTGCAACCTGGTAATGGAATCCTAAGTCCTTCCAGTACGCTCGGTTCACTCTGTGCACAAACTCAGTAGAGAAATCACCAATGTCATTTTAAGGTGCCAGACTTTGAAATATGGCTATTGATTGTCTGCTTAGGGAAGAAACCCCCAAGACCATCTCAACATGGACCTAAGTCACACCATAACAACTTTTCATTCCCACAGAGAGGTATCACAGAGAGGTAGGCTCTGTGATACATCATGGGCATAACATTTTGAAAAGACGGTAGAGAAATGAACTGAAAAATAGTCATTTAAAATTCTCAAAATATGTTTTCAAAGCCATATTCATTTAGTTTCTCTGTATTATTTGATTTTTAAAAATTTTACAATGAGAAATATCCCAGTTAAATATAGGACCCTGTGCCATTCACCCTTTCCTTGCCCGCCTTCTATCCTTCCCTTACTCCCTAAATTGCTTTTCTGCACTTGAGATATTTCTCTTAGTTTTCCCTTTCTCTAGATTGTCCTGCCATTTTATTGCCTCTCAGTCAGAAAACTCAGAGCCTACATTCTACATGTGACTTATGTTGAACTATAAGGCCTGTGTTTATGAGTTCAAATGTTCCCTTGGCATTGTTTTATGACTTGTGGGTTGCTTTTTGCTGCCTAGCCCCTCCTATATGTTAGTGCAGTCACAGCGTTGGTCTTGTCTTAGCATAGCCTTTGGTATTGTAGCTCTCCTTCCTTGTCTGTTTCCTGATTGATTTAAAATCATGTCTAAGGTTTCAATCCTCTCTTTAGGAGTAGTATCACTTTCCATGCAACACTCAGGCGTGGCTAAATAGGACATCTAAAACTAATTTCCAAGCTGGACACACTTTTTGCAATAGAAGACATCCCTATGGGCAGTAGTTTAAGTGTTTGTCCAGAAAAACCTTGTGGAGTCTGTGGTCCCTGGTTGTGACCTCAGCCATCTTTGGACTCTTGTTTGGTTGTTTTAAGGAATGATCTGTCCTCTCATTGCTATGCCCCTCGGGACAGTGGAGATCTATTTTACTTTCCTTCTAAGGATGAAAACTCTTCAGGAGTGGTCAGAGAACAAGGAAGATGGTTCTTTTCTTCCTCACAACATGTTGGCTACTACAAATTACTCTGTCTGAGTGGTGTAGCTGTCAACCTGCTCATCCTCACACATCCCAGAAGGATGGGGTCTCAGGAATTATGCCTCCCAGAATCCCCTCAGTTTTACAGTTCAAGGTTGGGTTCTGCATTGTAGAATGTAAACAAAATGCCACAAACTAAACGTCGCAAAATGGTAGTTTTCTTTCTTTCTTTCTTAACTATGCATACTGATGCTACTTTTCAGGGTACAGGAACCAAGTTTAATCCACTTTTGACATCAGACATATTTATTAATAAATGGTGATCACTTCTTCTTAACAGTGTTAACTTCAAAAATTACAAAACCGGGAACCGACCCTGGATCAAGTAAAAGTGAGGAAGGGCTAAAGAACACTTAAGAGAACACATGTGTTTAGAAATTCATAGAAAAGAGTAATTGTACATTGTGTACCATATCAAGACTAGGATCCATTTTAAATTAACTACTAATGATCATATTGTCATCTTCCTGTGTTATGCATAGCTTCCTAGAACTTCTTGGGCTTTAGAGTACAATCTGCTGCTGAATTAATGAAAAGAAAACTGGACCATCCTGACAAGCAGGAGCAGGGAAGGAAGTGGCTACACACGATGCTCCTGAGGACATCTACCATCTTAAAGAATGAGCCACAGGCTGGTGTGCAGTTTCATATTGTTTCTCAGACATCATCTTTGTTGATGTCAGAATCATCTCACATAAGCTTTTTTTTCATTTTCTTTTTATATATCCAGGTAACATTATATAGACTGAGAAGGTATTTATATATTTTGGAATCTCTCTCTCTCTCTCTCTCTCTTTCTCTCTCTGCCTGTGTGTGTGTGTGTGTGTGTGTGTGTGTGTGTGTGCACGTAACAACAATTAAAGAAAAAGAGGCCATGAATCTGAGGGAGAGCAAGGGGCATTCATGGGAGGAGTTGGAGGAAACAAAGTGAATGGGAGAAATGATGCAATTATATCATACTTTCAAAATATTAAAAATTACTATTAAAACTAAAAAAATCAATAAAACTTTAAAAATCATAAAATACATAAAAATAACTTAAAAGCACATATGCTTCATGTTCTGCATGTTCTTGGGAAAGCCAGGAGCTGCATATTTAGCTCTCAGGCAAAGCACTACACTAACGGTATTCATGCTATTGCTCCATGCCACCTCCCTTCCCCACCCTGCTTTTTCAGCTGCTTAGTCAAGTACAGTGAAAGGTTTTGGTTTTTTTTTTGTTTTTTTAAGTCTGAGTTCATCCTATGGAAAACAGCATCTCACTGGTTTCCATTTCTAATCTTAGGACATACCCACTAGCCTTCAGTACGCCACAATTAGCTTCATTGTTAATAATGGTACGCCTTGATACCAATACTACTCATCCACAGAGCATGCTCCTTGGATGAGTAGTAAAACAAGGGAAGGGGCAAGATTCTACAGTTTAGATTTTGGCTCTGTTGTTTACAAGATTTGAGAGAGAGATTTATAACTAATCTGGATATCTATCAGTATTTATGTAAAATGAGAATAATAATAATTCCTCAGTATTTAGAGAGAAAGATTAACTCCCCATCCTCTTCTAGTAAAGGGAAAATAAATGGCACAAGTGATGAAGCTTGAAGTCCTTGCATGTTCTAGGCAAGACACCATAGCTGCTTCTGGAACAGACACACAGATTCTGTCTGAGGTTGCATTGATGCACTTCCTCCCCCCACCCCAATCTACCCTTCTGATTAAAGTAAAGATTCAGAAGCCAGTTCATCTTTACAAATGCTAGATGTTCAGCATTCCATCTGGCTCTGTCTTCCTCCTCCCAGCCTCCTTACTCTACCTTGGAGCTCACTGATGGTATCTAAGGCATCATGTCTCAGGTCCATGCTTTCTGGATATGAACAGAACATACAGTGTACCACACAGGGAAACCACAGGGCTTTCAACATGGGATTAAGGCCAAACGGAACAATCAAAAGATGTTCCTAAAACAAACAGCTCAGACTGTATCTGAGTGAGTAAGAATGACAGATATGTCTTTCACTGATGGTGCACATTTTTATAATGTGGGATCATACACACAGTTGTGCCGTATTGAGCTCTTATCTTTTACTACATATTAGACTCTGTGTCTTCTGTGTTATATGAACCATGACTTCAGTTCTTACCCTAGCCATATGAGGTAGTGCTAAAAACCAATTCTGTCAGGTATGCATGATGCCAAGCCACGGTAAGGAACTTGCTCAAGGTCACAGAGTTAGCACATAGTAGAATACGATTCAGACTCTGCCAGAGAGACCTCAAGTACCTGCTCTTTATCTCTGTGCAAGTTACTCCGGTGCAGTAGGCAACAAAGCCTGGGCTCTGCCTCTTCAAGAATTCTTCGACTAGTTCCGCAGCTCTGCTGCCTTACAGATAAAAATGTGAGAAGCAATTTATATAGTGCATTTTCCTCCAGAATGAAGGGACTCATTTCCTTGTCACAGAGCTACAGACACCTCTGTGGAAAAAAATATCCATGGTCATTACCGGGAGCATTAGTGGCTGTCTCTGACAAGAAGCAAAGGTTTCTTTGTTCTGATAATGACAAAGATGGGCATCTGGGTGAGGCCACCTATGACAGTTCAGAGTATCTTGCTTTCAGCCTGCTGCCATCTTAAGGTCGTGAAACTCAAGTCATTTACAGCCTATATTTAGTGTGGCAATTAATGCATGGTAAGCATCCATTCAACATCAGTTTCCCTTAACTGTCACCTTTGTCAAAATTCTTAATATTTTTTCAATTAAATATTAATATCAGACACATTGTGGCACCATTTCAACATTCAAGAAAGCTTTCTGTTCCTGAAAATGGCATTTTAAAAGCCTCTGCTTCATCTGAGAATGCAGCATGCTGCCGGCCTAAATAATCCCTAGCCATTAGAGTGCCATTTTCACCCTCAGCCAGGAGCATCAGTGTTGGCAGACTCAGCTCTGAGGAAGCCTGGTCCACTAACTATGGTCAGCGAATGCCTTGAAACTGTCTTTCCCAGAAGCCACCCCTTTATAAATGCAGCCACCTCCAGCCATGCTGAGTTCTGGAAACCTAACCAGAGTCACTTTTTAGCAGCTCGCAATGAGTGAGCATTCTTCAGGAAGGTCACTCTGTCAGGTTGACAGCTACATTTTTGACAAATTCAGAATTTTCCAATACATTTTACATATGACAGTCAGACGATCTGGCAGGTGGTAGGGCTACAATAAATATGATTTGAACTAGGAGCTCTTTGAAAGGGTCCAGAAATAATGACAAGCATAAAATATTTCCCAAGGACAAGAATTCTTTCAATAAAACTTGATATAGTGGATGTGGCTTAATTAAGGAAGAAAGTGATTAGTAGATGTGAAACTTTGCGGTGGAGGAAGAGTAAGTGAATTGCAATGCTAGATAAGCTGTGGCAGAGAGTGTTAACTATGGACAAGGGAGTGCATGTGGTGTAGGAGTCCCAGTTTAGCAAGGTCTAGGAAACAAAAACGTAGTTTATCTCTCTGTCTTCTCCCATCATCCCAATGCAGCATCTCCAAAAGAACAAACCCCCGAAATCTGCTAACAAACAAACAGACAAAAAACCTCCATAGGTGCATGTGGTGGTTTGAATGAGAATGCCCCCCACAGGCTCATATAGTTGCATGCTTATTACCCATAAATTGTTTAGGAAGGATTAGGAGATGAGGCCTTGTGGGAGGAAGTCTGTCACTGGATTCAAAAGCCCTCACCAGGCCCAGTCTGTCTTTCTGTCTCTGTCTCTCTGTCTTTGTCTCTCTCTCTCTCTCTCTCTCTCTCTCTCTCTCTCTCTCTCTCTCTGTGTGTGTGTGTGTGTGTGTGCGCGCGCGCGCGCACCTTTCTTTCTCTCAGGCTGATGCCTATAGATCAGTATGTAAGCTCTTGACTACTGCTCTAGCACCATGCCTACTTACCGCCATGCCCTCCACCACGATAGTCATGGACTTACGCTCTGAAATTGTAAGCAAGCTCCCAACCGAATGCTTTTCTCTCAGACACTGCCTTGGTCATGGTGTCTTCTCGTAGCAATAGAACAGTAACTAAGACAATGCATCTTCCATGATGTTATGTTTGACAGAGAATATCAGCATCTCATTCTACATGTCTTACATTAGGAAACTGTGCACGGACATTACAAAGGCACCGTGTGTCTCATAACCCATGCAAAGGTTCCATGTATAGGCTAACGGGGGTATTGATGTTTTTCTTTTGAGTACCCACAAACATTTAAGAAGCTTACCACTAAAACTAGTATTCCATTTTCATGTCTTTCATTAGCAACATTAGTGATGAACTCATACTGAAAAGGATACTTCTGTACCGTGCCTCTTTACTACTCAATGAACCCTAAAGGGCAATTTGAAATTCTTAAAAGGGAGCAAGCAAAGTCATTCTCTCACTTAAGTTAAGGTTTCATGGTAATATAGCACATCCTTGGTGGTATCTTTATAGAAACAGGAGATGAGACATAGGTGCACGCTAATTGCAGAAAATCCACTTCGGAAGTAATTTCTTTGGAAGTAATTAGAAGTGAACGAGACATGTATAAACCAATGATATGATATTTTAAAATTTTAATAACAATCTAATTAGGTCCCACAATTAAAAGTTTAACATTATGTCTGAACTCTAAAATTTTCCAATCCAATCCATAATTAAATCTTATTTCTCTCAGAAGACAGAGTAGGAACTTTAGTATAACCCACTGAAGAAAAACACGTATTATTAGCGTAAGACTATCCAACCAGGAACAAGGCTTCTATCATTGATGTGTTCTTCTGTTTTCACAACATAATTGGCATTAGGCAAACGGACAACCCTTGACCCTGCTACTCAGTTAGCCAGGTATTCGTGAATGTCATCAAAATGGGCTTAGAAATGGGAGGAGACAACAGAAAAGAGATGGGATAAGCTGGACATGTAGTTTAAGAAATGGTTCAAGCAGGCCTTATCAATGCTGCAGTTCATTTGTTCTAAGCATACACACACTTAAAAATCAACAATAGTCCATATTTCCTTGCCATAGTTTCTTAGTTTTGGAGGGTGTATTTTGTAGCACTTAGATCTTTTTCATGTAAAATAGTTATATTCTTGTAGCACAGGTCTCTCTCTTTCTCAGTGTATGGTACAGATGTGTTATATGTTGGGTAGTGACTACTGTCAGAGCACAGATGAATTGAAAAAAATCAAGAATTTTCAGTATCATAAAGGATTTTTAGAACATCAATCAGTAGATATTATCTATTGAAGATATCGTATTAGTTTTTTTTCCCCTGTTGCTATGATGAAATACCATTCCCAAAGTAACTTATCAAAAGATGGGTTTATTTGGGCCTCGATTCTGGAGGGATGAGTCCATTGTGGTGGGATTGCTTAGCGGCAAGTGGCAGGCGCAGCAGTAGGATTAGGAACCTGACAGCTCTTATCTTCAATCTCAAGCATGAGGCACAGAAAGAAGTAGAAGTAACAAGAGGCTTTTCACTCCAGCAACCTCCTCCACCAAAGTCTCCCCTCCTGAATGTCTGCAAGTAGCACAACCATCTGGGGACTGGCATTCAAAGCTGAGCCTATGGAGGCCGTTATCCTTCAAACCACTCCAGATCTGGAGACCAGAGCACACAAGCAGGTAGGGTATATGGGATACAGAAAATGAAGTGAGCAAAGCTATCCCCCATCTTGTCAGGGTCAGTGTCATTATTTGTAATGTAGAAATGTTTTGGTAACGGGATGGTGTTGTGATGGTCAGTGTCTTACTTTTCTGTTGTGATAAGAATAGCAAGTTGTGGGGCTGGAGAGATGGCTCAGCGGTTAAGAGCACTGGCTGCTCTCCCAGAGGTCCTGAGTTCAATTCCCAACAACCACATGGTGGCTCACAACCTCATAAACATTCATAATGAGATCTGGTGCCCTCTTCTAGCCTGCAAGCATGCATGTAGGCAGAACACTGTATACAAAATAATTAAATAAATCTTAAAAAAAGGAATAGCACATTAAGGGAAAATGGGTATATTTTGACATACAATTCCAGAAAGGAATGACAGGGACTTGGTAGCAACAGGGTGAGGCCAGCTCCTCGCACTGCATCAGCAGTACAGGACCAGAAAGAAAATAGGGGATGAGGCTAGACTGTAAACCCTCAAAGTCTGCCCCCTATGACCTACTTCCTCCCCAAGCTTCTTATCTCCTGAAGGTTCCACAGTCTTCCAAATAGTGCCATGAGCTTAGGACTACATCCTCAAACCCATTAGCCCATGGGGGACATTTTATATTCCTGTATCACAGGAAGAGACAGTGAATGTGACTGTATTATAAACAGAAGAGAGGATACATAATTTTGCAAGGTAAAGCTTGTTTTTTCAAATATGTCTTTGAAACATATTTCACGCTACTAGAAATGAACACAAACCCCAGGTCTCATGGACTCTGAATTCAATGTATTATATTCTAACCACTGAAAAAGACCAAAGGAAGGACCAAAACGTAAATTCTAGCATCACTGGTCAAATTAACAGAATTGCCAGAGGCCTCTCAATGTCCTTAGAGTTGAGCCTTTTTTATCTTGTCACTTCTATGCAAATGCATCAACTCCTAGTATACGTCCTGGGACTAAGAATATTAGTAAGAAAGGCATCAAGTAATTACTTTTAACCTGCTATTTGAATGGTAAAATGAAATATAAGAAACAAAAAGACTTTATTTTTTAAATGTTGTGCAACTTGACCTCTCCTAGTATGCAAAGTGTAAAATGAACTAGACATATAGTTCTGTGAGTTGAAGCTAAAATATTGTACAGCTAAGAACAGAGTAAACCTAGGTCTCCCTTACATGCTTGATGACTTACTACTTGTTATATTCTGCCAACAATATTATCCAGGCTTGTCTATGGTCATTAACAGCTCCTTACATAGAGAGAGCCAAAGTGAAAGAGCCTCTGTGGCAATTGCAGATATCATTACCTTCATGGTCTCTCTTGCTCCTCATCCTCCACATTGACCTGCATGCGCCAGTGTCCTTACTGACTTAAATGCATAAACTCCTTTAGTACTTAACTTCTTAGGATTTATGTCTATATTGGGGTTAAGCTTACCTTAGACCTTTGTTTCTTTTGACTTAACATTTGGTTTTTCTGTCTCTTTATACTCATGAACATTACACTTCACAGTGTGTCTGAGAAAACATTGCATAAGTCAATGTAAGGACTAGTGAGGATTAATAGTTGGAGGTTCCCTTTGAATGCCTTCCTCAATCATAGTTTCTTTTTTTTCAATTGTAAGGACATAATATATTCACAAGAATTTCTTTAAAGGAGGAATAAAAAGAAGTTATGAGAAGCATTGCAGACCTAAGGCCATGAAACAAGGAGAGAAGGCAATATAATGAAGCTATTGCCCAGTCCAATTCAACACCCATATTGCCATCTTTTCCTCTCTAGGCTATTTCTCCCTACAGTTAGATCTTGGCTGTGCTATTGATTGAATGCTCACTCTGAATCAAAATGTGGAGCTATGCCTTTTGGCTTTTGATTAATTAGCTCTGCATTTGCTAAAAGCTATATATTTCTAGCAAATATTAATCTACAAAATTGAAGGCAGATGGTACTTCAAAATAAACTATATACATGATTTTAAATAGGTCACTCCAAGGCTATTGCTAAAAGGGAAAAGTGGCTTCTAATTGCTCTCTACTGTAAATGCTGCACAGCCTAATACCTCATAGTGTGAAAAGTAAATTAGAACAACTTTTCATTGACAAAGATTAAACTTTTTCATCATTCTTAAATTCCCGGGGATTTCCCCCACTGATTCTATGTGTTTTAAGCTTTTCAATTAAATCTCCTGGGTAGTGGTTACAAGAACGCCTACTGACAAGGGAATATTGCTATCTGAAAAAGCTCACTCTTCCAGCAGTCGTTTGTCTAGGTTTTTCCTGTACAGGATGAATTTCTCAGTAGTGGTACCTTATCAGCACTCACTGCTAGGAGCCACGTGCAGGCTACATTACCCTGCCATGAGAATTGAACTAATAATAAATTTAGTTTTAGAAGGGAAAGTTTGTGAGAAGTCAGGAAGTCAAAAACAGTCAACCTTGATAACTAGCTTGTTTTCCCTGGGATAATTTATTTTGACATTTGGGCGTATGCACCAGGAATACAAACCCTAGTGAACATGCCACTGTAGACTGGTATGACAAATAGAAGCTCCTGCTTTCCAATCTTCCATCAGCTTTGCCTCCAGCTCACCTTAATCCCTCCCACTGAGGGTTTTGAATGCTTTTGTGGGTTGCCACAGAGGCCTTGCCAGCATCACAACTGTTTGGTTCTGTCCCTGGGCTGGACCAGTCAATTAAAATCAGCTTAGGGAAAGCCTGGGAAGGGATGCATTTTTTTTTCCTATAAAATATTTCTGCTGGGGTTTAGGGAAAAGACAGCTTTCAATTTTAAACTGTATATACGCTTGAATGATAGGTCAAAACAGCCACGAGGGAAACTGGTGGCTTGAATGGTTGTTGTGGAAATAACATAATATTTTAAATCCAAATATTAATTCTGATTGAAAAACACACAGCAGAGAATGGGGTCCATTGCTGCCAGGAATGAGGTAGAAGGAGAATTCATTTATGAGATCTTTATTTCCTAAAGCTGAAATTTGCCTGAAGCAAGAGAACCTTTGCTAGACATTACAGACAAGAGGAGAGGGCAAACACATCAGCAATTTTATTTTAAATATGCTGTATGTGTTTAATTAGTGTTATAAAAAGCATTTGTGTGAGAGATTGCATCTGGGATGGCAGCAGGGCTGTTGATTCTGTGTGTGTGTGCGCGTGCGTGCATGTGTGTGTGTGTGTGTGTGTGTGTATGTGTGTGTTTGTGTGTGTGTGTGTGTGTGTGTATGCAACTGAGCAGCATAAAGATGAGTTCAATTCAGAACCGATGGACACTTAGAACCCATGGCCTCAGAGATAAAGTGGCCATTCTGAGCTGACAGAGACATCAAGACAACTTGGTCCCTCTTATCACTCAGAAGCCTGACAAGAAATGTTAAAAAGACTATTTCTAAGTGTTTATCTATAATAACTTAAACTAAGCATGGATGTTTTGAAAACGGAACACAGGGAAATGACCAGACATACCTCTACAACATGTGGAAACTAGTTAGCATTTAACCATGGAAGTAAGTTTAGGGCAAGGAATTGTAGAAATGGCATATATTTCAGAGGATTTTTTTTCTGGAACTGGTTTGAGCATCCAAGTTGTTTTATGGATTCTGGAGGATCCATACTATATTCATCATGTCTGGATTTGCAACTTTCTCCTATTTTCTTGATTTAAAATATGCTTGTGTATAGGCAATTATCATTTTTTTCAAATCTATATTAGTCCTAATATCAAGATGTTATTAGTATATATTTCTGGTATCCTAAGGAATTTGAAGGTATATGGTATCCATATAGGTGAAACCTATTATTCTTTGAATTTCAGTGGAAGGTTGAGAGGCTAATTTTCAAAATATAGTGAAGAGAAATGTATTTTCATTTTCATCTACATGTGGGTTATAAAAATGGTCACAACTCTTTGTAGCTCTTCTCATCAGTTGGTAGAGTCCAGACAATTTATCTGAGTACATCTATACTCTCAAAACTCTTGGAATTAAGGATTGGAGGATTGGTAGGTAGTTCCAGGCCAACCTTGGATTCATGATGAGACTGTTTAAAAAAAGGTAAGGGTAGGAATGAGTATATGGGTGATGTGAATCTATTTCTCTGTCTCTTTAATTGGATTGGCTGTGGCTTCTTTTAGACAACAGAATGTGAGTTATTGTGTGTGAATTCCTGATCTGGGCATCCTGCTTCACTTCATAGGTCAGTTTCTATTTACACTCCACAGACTCTGAGCTGCCCTGTGAACAAGCTCAGACTGGTTTTTCTGGGTGATGACACAATGCTGCTTTGCATTGATCCTATTGTAACAGCCAGTCACATCAAGGGGCAGAGTTGCCAAGCTGATGATCATCTGACCTCAGATACATGAGTGAACTCAGGGAAGCTCAGCAGAAGAACCATTCACTGAGGCAAATGTAGATTGCTGACTAATAAACAACTGTTTCGATCCAGACCGTGTGCTTACTTGTTAGACTATGAAAAATTGATTGATAGATGCAAACTGAGAATTAAGATGAGAAAGCTATTACTGCTATATTGCAGTGTTGTTATAGTTTGGATATGAAGGGTCGCCTGAGAGGTTCATGTATTGAAAGTCTGATTTCCAGTTGATGGAGCTATTGAGAGGAGATTCGATCACAGGGTATTGACCTTTATCAGTGGATTAACCTGCTAGTGTGTTCATAGCTGAATGAGCTTTTAGGAAGTGCTTCATGGAAAGGGTTTCTTTGGAGGGTTTATATTGTCCCCAGACTCTTCTTCCCTTCTCTGGTCACCTCCTCTTCTCCCTCTGCTACTCTCTGCCTTCCTATCTCTCCTTACCTTCCTGACTGCCATGGGGTAACAACACAATTCTACTCTGTCATGCCCTCCCCACAATCATATTCTGCTTTGCCACAGAGCCACAGCAATGGGGCCAAGTGACCATGGACCTTTCAGACTGTGGGTCAAAATCAACAGTTTGCTTATTTCTGTTTTTGAAATTATAGTATAATTTCAGCATTTTTTATTCCCTTTCCTCCATTCAAGCCCTCCCAAACTTCTCCCCACTCTCCTTCAAAGTCATGGTCTCTTTTTTCATTAATTGTTACTGCATGCATATATGTGCATGCACATACATATACATTCCTACTCAGTTTGTATAATGTTACTTACATGTGTGCTTATAGGGCTGACCATTTGGCACCACAGAAAACCATAACTGATGAAAATATGGACCTGTGGAGTCCATTTCCAATGGATATATCTGCAAAGCACTCCTGTGCCTAACTAAGGGTCAGGAGACATTGCAGAACAGGGGGCAGAAAGATTATAAGAGTCAGAGAATCAGGGAGTTTGTTTTGAGATTGTGTCTCCCAGTAATATTAGAAGCTATACCCATAAAGTTTCACCGATATGATTCCCCCAAAATGTGAGCTGAACAAGGATGAAACCAATGGACATGCCAAACTAGATGGGAGAAATCTAGGAAGCCCCAATCCTACATGAAGATCTATAGACAACTAAGGAAGGCTGGAAGCAGGAGGGGTGGCCTTCCTCAAGGAAGAACACACTGAAAGAAATTTTTCTTTAAGTTTATTTGCTTGATATTTTATAACAGTGATGAAAAATGACTAACAAAAGTAGGAAATTACTACTTTAACTTTCTTGAATATGCGAAGGGTTGAAGACGTAGATGATGACAAACACAAGGTATACCTGCCCCCCCCCACACATGCAAATGCATGTATGAATAAGAGATCTTTAACTGCCGAGCTCACTAGTAATTGAAAACATCTCCATTTAGGCATTGATCAGCCTGCTGAATGTACATCCTCTGAGCACAGGGGCCCAGAATCACTCATCATTGCAACCTGATTGCAATTAGTGTGAGGAAGTCAGACTGACACACTTTATTCTCTGGGTATACAGTAATAGACATCTAGAGAGAAAGTAAGAATATGCATGAACAGCTGAGGACAAAAATACTCCTCTGCTTCTGCTCCCCTCCGGAACTGTTCCAAAACACCAGGGGGTAGTTTTTCTTGTCTTGATGAGAAGTCTCACTATTAGGAAGTGCTCAGAAAATGTGCTCTCCAGGGAAGCTCTCAGAATATATGAGAAGAAAATTGCTGTTCTCCTCATTCAGCATGTGTCCCTTGGTGCCCTATTTGTGCTAGGAACTGTTCTAGGCACTGAGTGAACCACGGCAAAGAAGTGCTCTACAAAAGATTACTGTGTAGCATGAGAAGAAAAATTATAATGCTGAGAAACAGAATTAAACGAATCAAAAAAAATCAAGGAGCAGTAACTGCTGTTTAGATAATTTAATATAGTAAATAAAATGCAGGGAAAATGAATTGAAATCCTCTGCATTCAGTTGTGTTCCTCTGAGCTCACATACTGAAGTCCTATGTGAAACCCAATGAGACTGCAGTTGGTTGGATACAAGGCATTGATGAAGTGAATATGTTAAATTAGGTCAATGAGGGAGAATTACTAGTCCAATATTGTTGGTGCCCTTTTCAGATGAGGAAGAGAAATTATTTGTACGCTTTCTGTAGTGACACTAAGAAGGCCATGTGAGGACATAAGAAGGTGACCATGCACAAAGGAATACTGTCTTCACTAGAAACCAGATTAGCTGGAATACTGCTCCTGGACTTCTAGCCCGTAGAACTAAAAGAAAATACATTTTCTGTTGTTTAAACTCCCTAACCTGACGTGTCTTGTGATGGAAGCATGAACAAGACTTCAAAGGAAATCTCACATTATTTAAAGAAAATTCTTTAGAAATTTTGTCCCAAGTCAGACAAAAAGGCAGACTATTTAAGGCTGACAATTGTTCTTATTTTAAATTTCAATGTTTTTAGGGCCGGAGAAATGGTTCATCAGTTAAAGTACTTGCTGCTTTTATAGAGAACCTAGGTTTGGCTCCCAACACCCATGACAGGCAGCTCATAGCCACCAGTAACCCCAGTTTCAGAAGATTGGACACTCTCTTCTGGCCTCCACAGGAACTAGGTATAGATAGGGTACACATAAAAATGCAGGCAAAGCACTCACTTATTCAAATAAAATAAAAAAATAAATCTTTAAATTTCTACATTTATCAATATATTTTCTACCATTTCTACTCATGTATTTATAGGAAATGCCATGAAGAATTAAACTGAAAATTAGGGTGCATGAAGAAGCTTTGTGGAAACTCGCCAGTTTGTCAGGCAATTCAAAATATAACATATGAAAGGGAATTTGATCAGAAATACCCTACACGGATACAGAATAGCCCATAGAAGATATGGATTATTAAATGAAAGTTTCAGTGCTAGACACAAGATACCTCCCTATATGTTTTGGGCCAGAGAGACATCAAGGTCACTTGAAACAGCACAGGGTATTGGCAATGCTCTTTATTGGTCACAGTAACTAAATGATAAGACCTCATTGCTGAAAACATCACCCACTGTGATTGCAGGAGATCACTAAATAAATCCCAAACTGATCCAGAAGTTTTCTACCTGCTGGCTAGCTTTCATAGTGCTGAAAAGCTGTACACGCTGCTGGGGGAGAAAAGATATCAATGGTCTCATTCAATGTTGAACTTTCCATGTTGCAATTGACCTCCTAAGCAAGTTATGCCCATTGGTACACTAGTAGCCTGGTGTTTATTGTGGTAATTAGCTGCTTTCTGATTTGATGTGATGCCTGCTTCACAGAAGAGCTTAATGCCTGGTATTGTAAACCTGGCCAAAGCCCATAACTGTGGAGATCATAGATCCTTGATGAACGTAATAGCATTGTTTCACTAAATAGTCATTAGTCAAATGGTTTTTTAAGTGTCTATTTATACCCATAGGGTTGTACCATTCTCAGCCTTGATCAGAAAAGCTTTTTTTTTTGTTCCTGTAGGGCATAGTGGTAATGCAGACTGATAACTAGCCAAACTGCAGATAGAAGGCTACTTTGAGTGCTCAGCTGTAGGTGAATGATGTGTATCAACATCTGCCCACAGAAGTTCATAGGACATCAAGGATTGGTGGACAGGAAACATCTAAAACCCAGAGGATATAAAGGCAGGCATGTGATGCCTTCTGGACATCACATGGCTGCTGTACATATCACAACAGCAGTGGTTCCTTCACAGTACATGTACAAAATCAAGCCAGTAAAAATTCCAGCACACCTTGGGGATGGTCTCTTAAGGTCCTATCCCTTTCTCAGTAGCTATTGGTAGTTGATAGCACTGAGGGAGAGGAAGTTATTGTCTTTTGGGTTTATGGCTGCTGGTGGGCTGCTCAGGCCCAATGGATAGCACATGTAGTATGGTGAGCACTAATTGGATTCTGGGGGTTAATAATAATGACAATAAAAAATAGAACAGGAAATTTGGAGAAAGAAAAATTGGTTATGCAACTTCTGAGGGGAGTTGCAGGGCAACAGCAGGATCATATTTAGATAATGATCTGAATATATTATATACTTATTTGAAAATTTCAAATAATAAATAGAAATTATTTAAGAATAATGACTCTAAAACAAAGGCCTAAGGAGGAGAAACATGCTGTGGGATAATGCATTTGTACACTGGTTTAATAAAATGCTGATTGGCCAGTAGCCAGGCAGGAAATACAGATGGGATAAGCAGACAAGGAGAATTCTGGGAAGAGGAAGGCTGAGTCAGGAGACACTAGCCCACTGTCCAGGGAGCAGCATGTAATGGCACACAGGTAAAGCCACGGAAAACATGGCGACATACAGATTAACAAAAATGGGCTGAGTTTAAGTGTAAGAGCTAGTCAGTAGGAAGCCTGAGCTAATGGCCGAGCAGTTATAAAAAATAAGCCACTGTGTATTTACTTGGGGGACACAGGTGAGAGAGATTTGTCCTGATGCGGGCCAGGTGGGACACAGGAAAGCTTCAGCTACAGGAAAGCATCTTATTTCAATTCATGTCTTATTGGGAAAATTGCCATAGTGATGTACACAGCCCAATTAATATTCCAGTCTTCAATTAATTGCTTTAGGTTTACTGCATCTCTCCCAGTCTCCCTCCACCTTCCTTCTCCAGAAGGCCCACACTGTGTTCTTAGGTGTGATAGTCAGAGAGTTGTGCTTATTAGCTCTGGTGATCTCTTGAGTTATTTAAACAATCCAAACCTTGCTTTCATTATCTGAAAACTG
Source organism: Peromyscus nudipes (assembly GCA_902168325.1). NCBI lineage: Eukaryota > Metazoa > Chordata > Mammalia > Rodentia > Cricetidae > Peromyscus > Peromyscus nudipes. The sequence goes on along the minus strand of CABHPH010019182.1, from coordinate 25,394 downwards.
GAGAAAAAATATACCTTCCTCTCTAGAGATATTGAGAGGATTAAATGAATTAAGATAAATGGAGGTTTATTATCTATATGAAAATTATTTTGTGTATGCTCTAACAAATAAAGCTTGCCTGAAGATCAGAGGGCAAAGCCAGCTGCTAGCTAGCCAGGCAGTGGTGGCACACATCTTTAATCTCAGCACTTGGGATCTCATGCCTTTGCTCGCAGTACTTGGGAGGCACACTCCTTTAATCCTAGCACTAGGGAGGTTGAGACAGAAAGTAATATGGCTGGATGGAGAAAAGGAATATAAGGCAGGAGGAGAAAGGAGCTCAGTCCCTTTCAGGTGGAGGATTCAGTAGAGGTAAGAACTCTAGTGGCTGGGTGCTCTGCTTCTCTGATCTTTCAGCATTTACCCCGATATCTGGCTCTGGGTTTTTATTATTAAGATCAATTAGGATTCGTGCTACACTGCATATTAGTCCTTCCTCCTGCTTCTGCAACTACTTACTATATATGTAAAGAACTAAGAGTTTAGTTTTGGTGTTTCCATGGTATGTATGTATGTATGTATGTATGTATGTATGTATGTATGTATTATTATTATTATTATTATTATTATTATTATCATCATCTAGAGTGATCCATACATTTCTCCTCTATTCCTTAATTCTAACTCCTAGTCAATTGTGACTCTAAATCTCATTTCACTCCTCTACAGTTTCTTTGATTTTTCTATTTCTTCTCTTATATGTTTACTTATTATCACTTACTTAAGACAACTGGGCCTTCTGCATATTTGTATGATTGAGGTTTCCCTCCTAGCAGACTTTTATGAGAACAGAAATCATGTACACTTTGTTTAAAATTATTTCCTCGGGATTTGTCACAATGACTAAAATAAAAGTCACAATGACACTTTAGAACACTTTAAAAACTTCATGCTATCCATTTCCTTAAGTGCAGCCATTTTGTGTCTTAGGTTTTTCTGTTGACAAACGACTGGGGTTTGCTAAGGTCTGTTCCACCTCTAAAATTCTATAACTCTTTTCACTTTTCATGTTTTAGGAGCACCACATCACATCTCACATATTTGTTTCAGTAATTCCTGTGTCTTTACTTCCAATGCATATCCTTTTAACTCCAGTAGCTACAGTAAACAGTTTCTTAGGGCTTATGAGGAAAGTGCACAATGGTAGAACTTTTCCAAGCACAGTGAGCAAAGCAAACAGGCCAGGGCAATGCAGTTTCACTTGTTAAAGTCTGTCAGTCAGTTTGCTGGGTCTCACTCATGCTTCACTTACAAGGATACTGTGTACTTTTTCTTCCTGATACATGAAACACCATATATGCTTGTCTACTTTGAGGGGGGAAGTGGTGAATCATCAAAGCTAATGCAATCTCTCTTACATTTATCCTTTTAAAGAAAAAAGTAATAATTTTAGAACCCCACTTCATGTTTCAGGACATAGAATGGCAAGGTCTAAAGTATAGTCTGTAAGAATTGTTTTGAAGTGAACACAGATATGAGAATAAGAGCAGTGTGAGTTCATTGATACTCTGATGGGAGCAAAAAGCCAGTGGCACTGCCCAAACCTTGCTCAGATGGGTATGGAACAGCCTGAGAGCCTCCTCTAAATTAGCCTTCCCTTTGCACTTGATTGTGACTGCTCCCTCACAGTAGTTATACCTAGTGACTCGATCATAAGTCCATCTTTGAAAGGGAATACAGACCACAAGGTTCCTTTAAAGGTCATAATTAGGTCATTTTCTTTATTAAAAAAGTTCTGGAAGACAGGGGGTATGAGCTATCTCTCTTTCAGAAAGAAAATTACTTCTGAAGACTCTTCAGGAGGGTAGTACCACAACTATTAAGCATACTTGATGCAACGATTTAATCCTTTGGTACACTTCCATATAAGAAGTAAAGTAAGTGCAGGTCAAATTTCTTTCCTCTTACTTTGACTATTAATCTTTTGTGCTCACTCCTTGGCACCTTCACCCCACCTAGAAAGTTCTATACTGACATTAAATCCAGCAAAGAGAAAGAAAGTAGAGCACTAGACTCTTGTGGGAAAGTAACAGTCTGGGGCTCAGGCTTCTCACTGTTTTTCCTGCTAGGCTGGTTAAGGGTAGAAAAGACAATAACACTACAGAATACAAACTGGAATTGTTTGTTCCTGGCAGCAGGGGTCTCAAAGAATGGAAACTAATAACCTTTCATTATTAATCATCAGCCTCCGCTGTGGATATCACTCTGTATAAATAAAATGCTGATTGGCCAGTAGCCAGGCAGGAAGTATAGGCAGGACAAGCGGAGAAGAGAATTCTGGGAACAGGACTGCTGAGTCAGGAGATGCTGACAGCCTGCCATGAGTACCAACATGTAAGATACTGGTAAGCCACAAGCCATGCGGCAAGGTATAGATTTATAGAAATGGGTTAATTTAAGATGTAAGAACTAGATAGTTAGAAGCCTGAGCCATTAGGCCAAACAGTTTAAATGATATAAGAGTCTGTGTGTTTATTTTTTAAGTGGGCTACATGACTGCTGGGGCTTGACTGGACCCGGAGAGAAACTCTCCAGCAATACTCTAACATGAGCACTTTTGTTATTTACTTACTATTTAATATAAGTGCCCCATCATCAATATTCTTCACTTGTTTTGTACATGAGGCTTTGTAGTCTCAGAAAGGTATACTAAAGTAAAGAAGCTATTGTATGGGTATCAGTCTCAAAGACAGCCTAAGAAAGGGTTAAATTGACTTGCTATCTTTAAAAAACATTTATTATTATTATTATTATTATTATTATTATTATTAATTATTATTGTATTGTGTGTTGGTCATTCACATGCCATGTTGCTTGTGTGGAGGTCAGAGGTTAAATTGACTTGCTATCTTTAAAAAAACATTTATTATTATTATTATTATTATTATTATTAATTATTATTGTATTGTGTGTTGGTCATTCACATGCCATGTTGCTTGTGTGGAGGTCAGAGGACAACTCTGTAGAACCAGTTCTCTCCACCTTTATATGAGTTCTGAGGATCAAACTCACATCTTCAAGCGTGCACAGCAAGCTCTTTACTAATTGATCCATGGTGTTGGGCCTATGTGCCATCTTTCACTCCATGCCACAAAGAGTGGAAATAAAATAGACTGACATCATCAGTTCTTATATGACTTTAAATGAATCACACAGAAAATAATTGCTCTTGGGAACTTTTAACTCTGGCCAGCTGTTTCATATTTTAGGAAGAAAATAAGCAGAGTAGATTTTGCTAGCTCAGAGTAATTGTTCTTCTGATCATCTATTAATTCAGCAAATATGTCTGCCCTTTCCCAGAAAGACCTTAAATGTATTAGGAAAGGGGAGGATGGATGATTATTATAGTACAGCCAACTTAACATAAAGTTCATGCAGTTAATTGCTGCAAAAATGTATCTTCCCCTTATTAAAAATAGATGGCAGAGTCACAATAGAGACATGCAGAGCTTTGAAGTTCTACAGTGAGGAAAGATACATTATTTTGGAAGAAGTCATGGGGTATGAATGTGATATTTAAACCATACTGTAGAGGATGTGGTGTCTATTATTAAGAGCAGGCTGAGTAATAAATAACAACAAAACTGAAACATCAAGAGTAAAGACACAAGGTGGGGGAGAGCAAAATAGGCAAGGCTAATCAATGACTGCGAGTTGGTGCCTGGCTGGAGAATAACACTTGTCCTTTTGTTGATATAGATGACTGATGGGTGCCTTCTTGGAAGCCATGCAATATCTAATGTAGTGCATCAATATGTTTCTGTATTTCTTCAAACTTTAAGCATTTTTTAAAACATGAAAATGAATTTATAAATGCACTCTTGCATTGGTAAGCATCAGGAGACACCTCTAACAGTGCAACATTAAAACATGTATCCAATTTTGCAATGATATTTAGAAGACAGATATATACATATATATATACATACATATATACATACATATATATATGAGAAAGACTTAGAATGAGTATTAGCTGATTGGTTTTTTGGAATCGCTGGTTACTGATTATTTTCTCAAAAGAATAAAATTCTAATTGCAGAATAGATGAACAGGTGTATGTTCATTCAGTCTTAACGATAAGATCATAGGTCTCATCAGTGTTATTTATGCTAATTTTTTGGAAATGCATCAGGGAGATTCTGTCAACACATTGAGTGTACCTCAAGTAAGGGCTTAAACCTAAATAGTCAATAAATGTACTGCAAAATATATCCCCACCATCTTTAGAAGAGGCTCCCTTGTTCTGAGTCTCTGATAACTGTAGAGCACAGACTAAATTGATTCTGGCAAAGTCTGAGTCTTGAAAGGAACCATGGGGAGATGAGAGAGTTTCAGCAGCCGGGACAGCAACCATCAGAACCACTTTGTAAGGCCTTGGATTAACAAAACCCCAAATCTAATGAGAAAGAATTCAGAAAACATGAGTTTAAATGTGAGAAAACTGAGATCTAAGGCCTGTAACATCAACTTAGCTGACTGGCCCTTCCATGTTCAAAATTACAGTGGTCTTCGTCATTTATCAAGCCAACATATGCTTATCAGCCTGTCTCTAGTTAGTGGTAAATGAACCACCCCAGTTATCTTCACCACCAAAATATGGGCAAAAGCACTGTGTAAAGCAAACCAGTAAACAAGCCAATGCTGCTCTCTCCCCAAATTTAAAATAATCCAACCACAATGAATTAATTCGTGCTATAGATCATATCATTATTTTTTCCTTATGTACGCATGATTGAAAAAAACAGAAAAAGTGGAGCAAATAAAAACTGCAATTTAACCATGAAAGCTTTGAGATATACTTAAAATTCCAGTTGAAAATGGCTCCTTAAAAGTTAATATGGCAACTTAACAGTAAATTTCCCTTAAAACAAACTAGGTACAAATAGGATTGATGCTAATGGAACTGAGGAGGGAATTAAACAGAGTATAAAAGCTTATTCTGCTATCCCAAGCACAAAGAGATGTGGGAAACCAATCTAAGGTAATTCAGTTCATCACAAAAACACATTGTCCAATTGGAGGTACTGTGAATAATACCTTAAGGCCTGTCACAATAGATGGGAACAGTCTTTCTTTTATTCTTTTATTCTGAAGCAATCTCTTTGTGAAACTTTATTTGTATAGCTAACAATCTGAATGAGGGAGAGCTTGTGAGGATGTGTGCACAGTTATCGTTGCCAAGGAAACTGGGTCTTAATTTCTAGTGGCTGAATGCCAAGGAAAACAGGCTACAGAGGGAGAGAAGAAACTTCATACGACTGAATCTGTTGGAAATACTCCGTGTGTTAAAGGGTTCCCGCTTTGGAGTTCACAATTGGAAGAGTGTAGCTCTCCTGCTATCGCACCCTCCCCTTACACTCTTGGATTAAATGCACTGAACACTTTGATTTTTAGTTGATGTACCAAGATGGTGATTATCATTCACAAAATTTTTAGATTTAAAATAGAAAAAGAAAATAATGAATACTGGCCCTTCTTCAATTCCTGTGGAACGAACACATAATTATCCTTTTGACAGCTCAAACCAGCTTTGGGGAAAAGCCCATGGTTTCAATTTACAAGGTGGTTCTTGCCCAGACCTGGCATTTGTGTGCTTTGGGCAGTATTATTTAGTGGCTCACAACAGTCCCACTTTAACTGGGACAGAAAGGGCAGGAAGGAACAAAAACTTACAGCATCGTATTCAAAAATACAGACTCCATAATGATTTATTTACAATTTGTCTGGTTCAACTTGGAACAGAAAGGGCAGGAAGGAACAAAAACTTACAGCATCGTATTCAAAAATACAGATTCCATATTGATTTATTTACAAATTGTCTGGTTCAACTTGGGGTTGGGGGTATATTTACCCATAGATTTATATTTTAAATGTTATTTATGACTTTGCATTCTCATAGCCCAAATCAATTGTAATCCATAAATCTGTGGCAAAAATCATATAAAACACAATAGAAAGAAATAGGCTAACAGAGGATAGGCTGCAGGGAAAAGTGCTATGGAGAAAATGTGGGTAATGCCTCGTACTCCCCAGCAGCACACAGATTCCTGGATGAATTGACTAACCTATAACCAAACTTAAGTAAATTTTGGATATTGGTGAATACCTTTAGCTTTCCTTTAGCCACATAATGGAGGCTGACCCTGAACAGGTCTTTTCCTTATTCTTACAAAGGGTTTAGTCTCTTTAAAATTTAAATTTGTTATCTTCAATTCCCCTTACTCCTCTCTGCATTCTTTGCCTCTGCTGGACTTGGTTGCATTCCCGTGGAACCTTCTGGATGACAAAAGGACCAAGTCCTTTTTGTACTTGGAGGTACTGCAGCCAGTAGATAGGCAATCTAAATGAAATCGGCTGAGTCTTCCAGCAGCGAGCCGCAGGACAATAGGACAAAAGAATGTAAGACGTGTCCTTATAAGAAGGCTCCACGGAGAAATACCCTAACACTTCTGAAATGTATCTTCGACAAATTGTTTTACTTGAGGAAAAATAAAAGCCCTTCTAAAGCTCACCAAATAAAGGAAAACCAGGCACCTAAAAATCCAGTTTCTTCTTATCCCACTGGAATACAAATATACTGAATTATATATTCAGCCTCTGCGTTGTTAAAAATAAATATACCGCAAAGATGTAATATTTAATGCTCTTTTTCATTCACAATAATGGAAAAACTTAGAGAGTTGTCAAGTAGAAGTGCCATCATCTTAATTTTATATATGGGAGAGAACAAAGGATGAATTGACTTTCCCGGGAAATCTGAACTGAGAAGGCTGCACTCCCGGACTTCAAGAAATCAGCAAATGGGATTTCCTGTTAGTTTATTCCTTAACTTCACTGTCTTTAGCTGCCTTAGACAGGACCTAAGGGAGTTTAATAGAAAACACAGCAGTGTGCGCTTTCTTAACTTCTAGATTGATGATAATTCATTAGAAAAACTATTAAAATCATTTTCTGGAAACATAGGTCTAACCTGTAAGATACAATTAGTAGCAACAGAGTTTCTAGGGTTATTAAAATACATTAAGAATTCCTAATGAGACAAGTCTATATATACAAATACAGAGATTAGAAGAAGAACGAACTCAGAAGTGTTTGTGCCTCAGGAGATTCCACGTAAATTAAAAAACCTCACAGAAACAGGCATCTCGAGGGGCGGTTCTCAGCACAATTGTTTTTGTGTATAGGGAAACAGCATTAGTGCATTTGGATGTTCTGTCCATATTTACAAAGGCGTTAATGGAGTTTGAATCAGGGATAGATATCTGTATCTTAAAGCTTTATTTATTCATTTGTGTTTTTACCATGCTCTCATATAGAGGACAGCACTGTAGGTTCAATGTGACTACAGAATCATTCCTTCCCTGGAATGTCTTTCTTCCTGGGGGTAAAAAGCAAGTTATCTAAGAATGACACCAACTTACTCTTTATTTGACTTTTCTATTTCCAAGATACATCACAATAAAACCACAAGTGACGTGTTACAATGTATGTACCTTGTTGCATATCACTACATTTCAGGCTACTGTAATTTACTTTCTTTTTTGTTTTGTTTTGTTTGTTTGTTTTTCTGTTTGTCCAGACAGGGTTTCTCTGTGTAGCTTTGTGCCTTTCCTGGAACTCACTCTGTAGCCCAGGCTGGTCCCGAACTCACAGAGATCCACCTGACTCTGCCTCCTGAGTGCTGGGATTAAAGGCCTGTGCCGCCACCACCCGGCTCTGTAATTTACTTTCATGAACTATGTTGTAAAGTGGGTGGATTATTCCTGTATGCAATATGACTACTATTGTTTGTTTCCTGAAGTCATAGCATTATCTAATCTGTCATGATACGCATGACACCTAATGCGTATCATTTTGTTTGCTGGTTGTGGTCACTTGCATCCATAATCCTAGCTCCATCTGAAGTTGTGGCAGATAAATCACAAGTTAGAGGCCTGCCTGGGCAGTATAGCAAGTTTAAGGGCAGCCTGAGCTACAAGGTTCAAAAATAAACATTAAAAGGGCTGTAAATATAGATTACTAGATAAACATTTTTCATTCTCTTTTTACTTTTTATCTTCAGGTGAAACTCTAAACAGCTAGGAAAATGTTGAGTCTCATGTCAGAATTTCCTTCCCATTTTTATACTCACCTCTTTCTTAGGACCAAGGTTAAATCAAATATTTCAGAGGCTGTAATAGCGCTATCCGAGGAAAGGGGCCATTTCCTCGGTCCAATGATTTAAGCAAATGAAGAGTAGCAACAGTTCTTTTAGTTTTAAAGAGTTGACCTTTAGAATGTTTTCAAAAATAAAAATTTCAAAAAAAATAATAAACTTTGGTAATGAAACACAGGAAAGGACCATCTCAACAGAATGAATTGGACACCTTCATTCCTGTGGCTGTGTGAAAAGAGAGGGCTGTAGATTTGATTCCAGCTTCGACTTGATGTCTGTGTCTATCTGTTCAACAGTGTCTTCCTCTCTCCTTCTCCACTCACCTGCAGGTATATCCTTCCCATGGCCTCACTCTCATGAAGAAAGGGCAGATTTCTCCATAGACGGGACCTGCCTTCAGGTAAGGGCAAATTGGTCTATGTGGTACTCACGGCAAGGACTACAATGTGCAGCCCATTTACAAAACAGGACACCAAAACTATTTTATCACTGACCTTCTGACTAAAATTAAATACAAGGGAAGGAATTCTGTACTAGAGTGATACATCATTTTTAATTACCAAAAATCAACATTTGAAAAACTTCACTTTTAGTATCTAATAGAGTCAATTATGAGGTACACCAGATTTTTTTTGATCTAGCCTATTGTGAATGTGTGAATAAAAAGTCACTCCTACAATAGAATTGTCATCTGTAGCTGACATAGAGCTGAGGATTCTCAAGGAATGTCTGTCTGGAAGGACAAGTAGCATCTCTTGAGCATGCACTTGACGATAATCTCGAGAGTGTCATACGCTTTAAAAGTCATTAGTCCCTTGTCACCAGAAAAGCTTCTAATCCCATCTGCATTTGGAGTATCTAATCTCCTCCTATTACTTTGAGAATTATATTTAAAGTTAACATGGTAAAATTTGCACAACTAAAGTTTATGGATAGGATCTAAAATCAAACTTCAGGGTAACTAAGCTACTTCTTTCTACGGGATAGTAGATCTTCAGTTGTTTTTCGTCACTGGTATTTTTACAATCAAGTATGTATAAAGAAAGGCAGATCTTTCTACACACATTAAATTGATAATAGTATACCTTATAGCAGCTACACAGTCCTATCAAAACACAAGAAGCCAGGTGTGGTAGCTCAACATAACTGTGTAATCCCAGTTTGCAAGTGGCTCAGGCCAGAGGACTGACAACAGTTCACGGTCAGCATGTGCTGCATATTGAGCTCTGGGTCAGTCTGGCTTATAGAATGAAGCTCTCTCTCTCATAGCACATAGATAGATGGAGGGGGCAGGGGAGGAAGGGAGAGAGAGAGACAGAGACACTGAGACACCAAGAGACAGAGAGACTGACTGACTTTAGGGACAACTTTACTTTTTAAAGTTATTTTATTTATTTCATCTACATATTCTTTAACTTTGTGGTGTGAGCATATGTACATATGGGGAGGTCTCACATACCTGGGCATGCTCTGTAGGGGTGAGCAGCTTATACTAGGTATCTTATCTTCTATCACTCTGCACCTCAGTGGTTGAGGCAAGCCTTCTCACTGTTCAGTCCAGGCCGACTGCCCAGCAAGTATATGGGATCTGTTCATCTCTATTCTCCAATGATAGGGTAACAGTCTGTGCCTGGTTTTCATTGTTGTTTATTTTTAAATTTTTGATATTAAAATAAAATTCCAACACTTCTCTCTTTCCTTTCCTCCCTCCAAACCCTTCCACATACCCCTCTCTGCTCTCCTTCAAATCCACGGCCTACTTTCTTCACTAATTGTTATTGCATGCATATACGTATATACATATATATTCCTAAATATAACCTGTTGAATTCATATCATGTTACCTGTATGTTGATTGCCTTTTAAGAGAAGTGTGTAGAAGGAAGAAGGAATAGTGCTGATGGTGTGGTGGGTGCTGGCAATTCAAATTCAGGTCTTCTTGTTCTCAGGGCAAGCTCTTTTATCCACTGAACCATCACCAGATCTCAGAAGTGACTTTTTAAAAAAAATTTACCTGAGTAAACAGAAATCGAATTCTTCTTAGTGAGTTTAATATTGACTTCTTCAGTGATGCTCTATTGGCTGCCTAATAATTGGGATCACAACTAAAACCACTGTTAGCATAGCTTAGCTATGTTCTGGGGCATAGCTTCAGTAAGAGATGGAACAAACAGGAAAAGAAAAACAGGAAGAAAAGAAGAGGACATGTTTTCTCCTCTGGTAAACACCCTGATTTTTCAGTAAATTAAATCAAGCCCCTAGAGTGAGCAAATTAAGATATATCTAGCAATACTACCAGAGAAGATCACTTTAATGATAATGATGTACATCGTAAAACAGATGGGTGAATATTGTCCATGCTAAATGTATAGAATGAAATAGAATCCCACATGAAAAGGAGGCTGAAAACCTCATTTCAAATCTCAGTGTCATAGGAAAGTACAGAACATCCACAATTTGGAACCAGGGAAGATAAAGTTAAGTATACATACATTCTTCAGCTAAAACACTGGAGGGACTAGGAAGAGGAAGAAAAATGTTTGCACGCCTAAGCATCTCCACTATTTAAGCATCTCAACACCAGAGAAAAGTCATGGCAATAAGTTTCTTAAACTTTCTAAAGCATGACATTCTATTGGCTTAAATTGAAATGAGAGACGTGGTTTCTCGCATAATTCAAGATCATTAGTGATGGGAGACAGGTATTCATCTTGGCAGTCTGTTTCTAAAGGCATTTTTTTTTTTTTTGTTTTTTCGAGACAGGGTTTCTCTGTATAGCTTTGCGCCTTTCCTGGAACTCACTTTGGAGACCAGGATGGCCTTGAACTCATAGAGATCCACCTGCCTCTGCCTCCCGAGTGCTGGGATTAAAGGCGTGCGCCACCACCGCCCAGCTAAAGGCATTTGTTACAGAGACTGATAACAGAGATGCTCTCATGTAACATGGAAAACTATTTTATCACAATAATTTATGAAATATTTTAGTGGCATTCCAGAAATAGAAGGTACTAACTAGGAATGTCAACCCAGATGTTGAAACTAGACTCATATGGTTCCCTACATGCTTTCATACAATCAAATGAAACATAACCTGCAAATAATTCTGGTTGATGGCTGCAATGCCATAGAGTACCCTCCCTGAGAGGAAGAGTATCTGCTGCAGAACATTAAGGGGCACTAAAATTTCAACACCAGAACTCTAAGTAGGGGAATATGAAAATGCAAGAAAAAAAAATCCAAGAGGGAACAAAAGGAATGATTCAAATCCATGAAACTAAATGGTGACATCAACAAAAGAGTGTTACACACTTTCAGATAGATCCACTGCTGAGAACAGTAACTTTCAAATCCACTTCCAGAGGCCTCATTGTTTACATTTCCCGGACAATTAGAATTGTCATTGTATTTATCCCATCATTTGTGATAAACACTCTCTGGTGAAAATTGAGTACCAACTGAGCTGCACCTGCACTCCATACCAATAGAATCTTAAATTCAAATAATTCTCGTTAATCTTAACAGAGCTGATTTAATTTTTATAATTGTACCTATCTTTATTTATATGTATGTGTATGTGCATCCTTGACTGTATATACACAATGTATAGAAAGCACTCTCAGAAGTCAGAAGAGGGCATTGAGTCTCCTTGACCTGCAGTTATAGGCAGCCATGAGCTGCCCAATATGGGTGTAGGGAAATGAATCTCGGTCCTCTGGGAAAGCAGTAAATGCTTCTCAGTCCTAAATGTTCTGCAGCTCCAGACACATCTCCCCAGGCTTCATTACTGTACCATGATTTAAATAACAGCGTACTAAATATTAGATCTTATAAAAAAGACAATTGCTTTTCTGAAAGGCCAGAGACTATCCCTTTCCTGTAACAGTCTCTGATGAGTTTTCTTTATCATTTTTATAACCAAATATGATATTGTATTCCACGCTGTGATTTGGCTACATGACTTACAAAAAAAAATTCATTTCCCTAATGAGTCAAAACTATCGATAACAACACTTTGTGAATTTGGCTACCACATAAATTGAAACCTAAAATAACTCCTAACTCAATCTCATTTTCTAGACTGTTTGGAGAAATTCAGTCAGAGAAATATCTGAAATTGATGGCTATAAGAGGAAGAGAACCTCCTCCCCGAAAGGTAACCACTGAGACTTGGGGAAATGCATTGAATGCCAGAGCTGTTTATGGGGCTCTGCTACCTTACAGTGATGCCCCTCCCTACAGGCAGACATGTCTGTTCCTTCATTACCAAGCCTGAGTGACGTGTTCCCAAATGTGAATGGAGCATTTGAGATGGGTTGACTCAACTCTTCACCAACTAAAATCCACCACAGGCAACCTGGAGTGCTTAAAGAAATGGTCACCCAGTTGGTGACTTGTGACTTTTCTGACTTAGCGGACTTAGCACATACACTAAGCAGCCACAGCCAAGTGAGCACCGGTCTTACATGTGTGACACCTGAGTACAGAGAACAGCCAGGTGAGTGACAGGATCTTCCTCTCCTCTGTAGAAGGGATGCTCCTGACCTTTACTGCATCTTGTTTCTCCTGGGAGAATTACAGATAAAGGACAGAATATAGACATGGACTTAACCTGCCCTGTGAATGAAGTTTAAATAGCACTGTAGAGAAGTGGTTCTCAACCTGTGGGTCACAACCCCTTCAAGGGTCACATAGCAGATATTTACATTAAAATTTTTAACAGTAGCAAAATTACAGTTATGAAGTAGTGAGGAAGTAATTGTATTGTTGTGAGTCATCACAACATGAAGAACTGTATTAAAGGTTGAGAAGCACTGCTTTTGAGAGTCACAGACTCCTCAGTTCTTAGTGGAGGAAATAAAACTGAGGTTCAGGTGTGCCTGATTCTGTTGTTAAAGCCTCCAGTGAGTCCCTTTCCTTTTTACTGTCAATCGAGAAGAGAAGGCTAATGTTCCTTCCCCTGAATCTAAAACCTTTCTGACTTGTTTGCCTAATAAAATATAGTATAAATGACATCCCAGAATGTTGGATTTCAGTTCTCAGAGGGATTATGGTGTTCCCAGTCAGGCTTGGGAAATACATAGTGATCACATGACATACCACTGTAGCACAAGTAAAGAGTTGCCCAAAGGAATACAAGGTACCAAAGCCCTGGACAAGATGCCATTGTTAATACCATATGAAGTAGATTTGAGCCATTCCCATCAATTTAGCTCTGCCCAGCAGGCAAGAGTTATGTGTAAACACAAAGCACTATTGTTTTAAGCCATACAATTTTGGAGAGGTTTGACAGGTAACAAAGCATAACTGATAAAGGATTTCCAAACCCAGATTATTTGTACTCCATGGTGCTGGTTTCCGTAACTATTACATTGGGGTGGACACATTTGGCTGAGTTAAGGGGTAGTAATTATAATAGTATATCAATGGAAAAGCACAATTCAAATGATTCTTATTATTTTAAACAAAAGTACACAGAGCACTTAACCCTGAGAAAAAGGCATGGTTTTTTATCTCTATCTTATTCATAAAGAAAACGATGTCCAGAGATGTGACACAGATGGTAGCTAGAAAATTGTAAGCCTGTGGTCAAAACTGTGTGGCCCACTTCCTGTACTTTATGCTTAATTCCTGAGCTGTTCTGCCTGGACTTTCTTGTCACTGACACTCAAATATCATGAATGGGGGTATAGCTCAGTGGTAGAGCATTTGACTGCAAATATGCACAGCAGCCATATGCAGCTGTGAGAAGTACTTAATTTTTATAAACTAACATTGCATTGCTTTATCTGCAAGGCTGGACTGTATGTCACTCCAAGAATTGTCCTCAGAGAGTAGGTGTGGACAGTATATTCAACTGCATCTTTCAAGTGCTGTGAACGTGAGCTTGGGAACAGAACTTGCAATCAAACTGAAGCACGTAAATAGAGAATACCTATTTCAGCATGAGAGGAAATGGATGCTCACTGCTTTTGGCTCATCCTGGGCTCTTCACCTCCTAGGTATGGAAATAAAACTGCCATTTCATAGTTGGTGTCACATTTGATATAATTTCTTTCAACTCATTGCAGTTTGACGTCAATTTAAATTCAATTGTGCAGCCTTTGTTTGCAAAGGGTCTCTAAATATCAAATCTCTGTTTCTACAATATCCATATGCAGAACCCATTGCCTAGTTGATAGGTAAAAATTCCAGCGTGATCTGGTTATATGTCAGGGAAACTCAATAGTGCCACACAAAAGCTGATGGAACGGTACAGACAGAGATCACCCAGCTTAATCATGTGATTCCTCCTTTGGAGAAAAGATAGAGAGAGCATTGGTATGGCTTATCTAGAGAGCCACCTTGAAACTGACTGAGTAGGGGCCAGAATCATCATTTTCTTATTCTTCAGTCAGGGATCATTCTAACAAAAACTGAAACTTTTTTTTCTGGTGGTGGTGGGGAGAACATAACAAGAAATAGCACTAATGATAATTAACAGGCACATGCTATCAACTCACAATAGATGTGGGTAAGTCAAACTGGCTTTTCTTTGTATATGGGAGATATATATATATGATCAATATCAGTCCCATCTAACTTCCTCTGTTTCTCTTAGAGTCTCACTCACTACAATACATGGTTCTAAGTCCACCCTGGACTTAAATTATAAATATGTCTGAAGTCCTAGCCAACTTCAAATGAGGGCTTTTTATTGGCATATTGTGATCCAAGCCTTCCTTCACCTTAGGCAGATGTGGATGATAGAACGTTCTTTGTTGCTCATGATTGAAATACAAGTGAGTACTTCCTCCCTGCCACATTCATAATACTGGCACACTCATCATCCTGACAGAGACCCATGTGGAGCTGCTTGGCTCCTAGGGTATTCCACCACAGGAGGAGCTTAGTCATACAGCTGCAGTGAGTCCTCAGAACAGGCCAGATCCAACCTAGTTGAATGGACTGAAGAGCATTGATTTGCTCTTTCTGGATCTGTCATCCTTAAAAGTAGCTGTGGCTTATCAATTAAGAAGAAAAAAGTAAACCTGAAAAGTTGTATTTTTTAGTGGTCCAATTCTATATGTGGATGTTTTTATTCATCGAATTGCAGGAACTTAGTGAATTGATGTTCTGGGTGTTTGAAAAATAACCCATTCAAATGCTTTGTTATTATATTAATATTATTTTCAGTTTATAAAAACGTTCAAAATGGAGTTGGAAAATAAACAGAAGTGCAAAAAAAGAGAGACATACCCCCTCCTTTTTTTATAGAATGAACAATGACTCTTTGCAGACTGGCAATATGACCTAGGTCTAATAAATTTCATTTCAGTTGGCTTCTATTTCAGTTGGCTTTCCCCCACAAAATGCAAGGAACCACAGAGTGACCTCTCCAGACTACTTCAGAATGGTTTTAGGGTCTCATGAATATATTTATTGATCTTTAGGTAAACTCTAAGGGATTTTGTCAGATCTGACATCAATTCTCCTGTGCAATGGAGGATTTTTCTAGATTTAGAGTTGGGCTTCAATTCTCACCACTGGTTTGAACTCTGGACCCTCTAAAACAGATCTTAAAGCTCCTCATCAGCTTCCCGACACTTGCTGTTACTCTCTAGTTCAACTGTATTTGTTCTGCTATGACTGTATTACTTTGGATTCAGAAAGGTCAGTCACAAATCAGTCTGGTATCCAATTCTCCTAGCTATGATACTCTAGGTGTTGAAATGTTCATGGAGAGAGGACTGTCTGGAGGCAGGTCCAAAGTTACTAAACATTAAATTCATTTTCTTCCCCATCTAAATTCAAAATTTTATGACCCACTTACCATATGGACACTTACAATGTTTTACTTATGGTTAGAAATAGCTGTAAAAATTAAGACATTGTTCCTACCTAAAGGAATTTATAATGTAGCTGGAGAGGCAGGTTACATACATGTACAGATATAACCAATGACATCAGAAATCATATTATATATGTCATTAATGTAATACTATTCAGAATTAGGTATGGAAGGTAGAGGATAGGAAAATTATCTTCAGGCCAGGATGGCCAACATTTGGGACAATGTAATAAAGCAAGGTACTGCTCTGATTAACAGGTATTATGAGACAAATGTGAATAAATCATAGACTGAAATACATGTTTATATATTACTATGCAATCATTGGGCCCTCCTATGGCATGATGCCATATCTATATCCATTTCTGTTATCTCTCTCCAATGACAGTTTCTGCAACAGTCAAAGGGGGTAGTTGCAGTGACCACCCATGCACACCCTTCCACATTGCTGCCTTTGCAAATGTTTCCTCCTTAACATGTAGTAGGTTCTCATAACGCCTGTCCTTATGTCTTAATAATAAAGATGAGAGAAAGAATAATTTCTTCCTCTGGAAAGGAAATACAGTTGTAACTATTTCCAAAGGTTGAAGACTAAATATTTTAGTAACTAAATTTTATAAATTCATGGACATAAATCCTGTGGCATCTATTTCAATTGTTCCTAGATTTTTCAGTTTATTATACGAGTATTAAAAAGTACATCTAAACTCTTAAATAAATCACCATAAATGTATAAATTGAGTTGTAATGGATTCTAAAATAATTGGAAGATGAAATGGGATGTCATAGTTGTCAGAGTTAAGACATAGAAGTTATAGGGTTGGAGAAATGGGACTCACATAGGGTCATGTGGTTCCCCCTCATGTGATTCCATCTTTTAACTAAGGCATGACTTAAGGAGATGTTACAAGGCAAGGCAGCAGATGCTGAGAGCTATGGCTATTGGGATTATAACCACGTCCAGTACTTCACCAGACAATTTTCTTATCTATAATTTGTTCTGCAGATTTTCCTGTGGTTGCATGGGTTGATGGTAAAAGAACTTGAGATAGAACTTAATAGAAATAATTAAGTAACTACTGTATACATCTTTTATTCCTTTTCATCAAAGCCCATCATTTTTCAAAATTAGATTCAGATACGAGAAAACTGCCGCTGCATTTGGTTTATGTATTTTGATGGGATGAGGATTGGGTTTAGTCTGCTGTTTCACGAAGTAGAGTACATGGTGTCATTAAGGTCTCAGATCATTTTACAGCCTCCCTTAGGACAGTATACTTTCAAGGGAAAAACAAAGCTGGCCTTGACATGTTTGCTTTCAGTTGGCATTTATGCAAATAGTGCAGCCACTGTGTCCTAAACTGAGACATCACATCAAGGCAAGCAGACACCCCTGTCCATCAAATGGTAATCACCCCATTCATGAGGAAAACTAAGTGAGCTGTGGGGAAGGCTTTCATCCCATACATTTTCTTTAAATATAAATATACCAAGAATAAAGCACCTTAAATGTCACAAAATACAGAGGAAGGCAGAACTAGCCTCTTGCCTCATTATATCAAGCCACAAAGCACCTGACATTTCTTTAAAAGAAGATTATTTGAACAAAATTGCTCAAGAAAGCTGAGATTGTCCTATTCACAAGTAACCTTTGAAGAGATTAAGATAAAAAGCAAAATAAAGGATATGAAAGATTAAGACTTATTTCTGGTGTACTATTTGAGAAGTGTCGATATATTAACAATATATTGTTATGTATTATGCAATTTACTATCAATTGCTTCTTTAAACTCTTGAGGAATCGACTACAGCAGTTTAATATAAGTAAACAGAAAATAACTGCATCGTGTCTATACTCAATGTCTGCTTTATATTCATAATTATGGACATATATGTTTAAGATCTGATTACATATTCATGTAGAGCTGTCAATCAAAAGAGTAACATTTAGACTCTGGGAGAACACCCAGGGTAGCTGTTTTAAGTGCAAACCAGCAACGTTAGTCAGTATTTAGGATTAAATCTTTGATGCTAAGTATTCTTTCCAGGTAAACTTAGATGCTAGTGAATTGCTTAATTATTTATTATGGTAGATCACTGGACTGAAGTATATATTAGTGTTTGGTTTTTGAATCACTATTTATTTATTTTTAAAATTAATTAATTATCTCCCAGCCCGACCACGGTTTCCCTTCCCTTCTTCCTCTCCTCCCAGTCCTTCGCCTCAACCTCCCCTTTCTTCCCCCACATCCACTCCTCCTTTCTCTTCAGAAAAGTGCGGTCCTTCTATGTATATCAGTTAGCCATGGCATATCAAGTTGCCGTAAGACTAGGCACCTCCTCTCCTATTAAGGCTGGATAAGACAACCCAGTAGGAGGAAAGGGTCCCCAAAAAAGGTAACAGAGTCAGAGACACAGTCCCTGTTCCCTCTGTTAGGAGCCCCACAAGAAGACCAAGTTACACAAATGTAACTAACATATAGGCAGAGGGCCTAGGTCAGTCCCATGCAAGTTTTCTGGTTGGTGGTTTGGTCTCTTTGAGTCCCAAGTTAGTTGATTTTGTGGGTTTTCTTGTGGTGCCCTTTGACCCTCTGGCTCCCAAAATCCTTCCTCCCCCTTTTGCACAGGATTCCCCAAGATCCACCTAATGTTTGGCTGTGAGTCTCTGCATCTGTTTCCACCAGTTGCTGGGTGAAGTTTCTCTGATGGCATTTGGACTAGGTACCAGTCTATGAGTAGAACAGAATATCATTAGGAATCATTTCATTGACTTTTTTTCTTTTTTTGCCTTTTTTAGACTTTTTCTATGCTAGGTCTCTGGGCTGTCCAGTCTCTGGGTCAAGGCTCCCTCTAGGCTGTGTCAAGGGTGAGCTCCCTCTCATGGATCTCAAGCTGGATCAGTCATTGATTGTTCACTTCTATAATTTCTGTGCCACCTTTGTGCCAGCATGTCTTGTGGGCCTGGCGAATTGTAGGTCAGAAGTTATACAGCTGTGCTGGGTTTGTACAGGTATTTAAACTATGGTATAGGTCAGTATTTGGTTCTTAGATCACTGTTTTCATTAAAGTCTCTTCAAATATTCCATTAAATTTTTGTTTCAAATGCTACCCGAGGTTTACTAATGTTTCAATTTATATTGTCCATCTAAAGCCATTACTTTCTCCCCATATTTGACATATCTTCTTGGATGCATCTTATATTTTTCCAGTGTTACCACCACAGAAAAAGTAATGCTCAATAATTAGTAGTTCACCATCTAGCCTAGTCTTCCAAATCTAAAAATCCAGGCTTCTTCCTGGATCATGTTTCTTACATACTGTTTGCTCTCCCTTCACCAAGTCCTTTCCTGCTTTGGGAGTTTATTTCACAGCTGATGATTCGTTACCTCCCATGACATCCCATGGTCTCAGCCATAAGCACTGTAGTCAGAACTAGTAAAACTTCCAACTCTCTCTGCATTTCTCCTTTGTCCTTCACCAAATTCAAGTTTATCAGTCATAATTATCATTTTTAAGTAAGAGAAATAAATTAATATAAATATGGTTGTAGGAGTTGGAAAGATTGCTCAGCTGTTAGAGAGCCCTGACTGATCTTCCAGAGAACCAAGATTCAATTGCCAGAACCCATATGGTAGCTCACAACCATCTGCCACTCTAGTCCTAGAGCACCTCATAGCTTCTGTTCCTTTGTGAGCACTGCAGGCATATACATGGTGCACAGATATACACACAAACAAAACTTTCATGTACATAAAAATGTACAAATTTATTAAAATTAAAATTAGGTTTCAGTTTTTTATATATAGTTTACTACAAATAGCCTATCACTTCTCTCTATATATATAAAGTATAATGAAGAAATAATAATACATAACAAGAGTTGCTTAGTTTACATTTTCACAATATGAAAGAGAAAGGAAGCTGCAATTGCATTTAATACAATGACCACTAAGAGCAAGGCAGGTCTGAACCACCTGGAAGGGCAATTGGATGAGGGCCATGTCATCATCTGGAGATAGCAGATTCTAGAAATCCCCACACTCTGTTAAATATGAGGAATCTTTTAGAATGTGGAAAGTAAATGCATTCCAGTTTGAACTGCAGCACTTTACAAGAGCTATGTTCCAAGAAGGCTTCCACCAGAGAGCAGTTGCTAAGGTAAAGGCCTAATGGTAGAGTCAGATCAGAGAGAATGCCACAACATGTGTTCAATTATCTGTCATATTGCCTTGGACTCGGAACATGTTTAAGGGGACATGAGATCAAGAACTGTGTAATGTTTAAGGCTTAAAAGTGTTAAATACATATATCTAGATATTATTGGCAACACTCAACTTGTACATAGTTATGTTAAAAAGTTAAGTGTGTGTTATTAGGGTTCTCCAGAGAAAATAATTCAATTAGAAATACATGCAAATATATCCCCACACATAAATTGATAAGTATACCATTTATAAAGCATGATTTTGAAGGTATTTCTCATAAGGAAATGGCTAAAACAAGGTGGAGAGGTTTCAAGTTCTGCTGTCAAGAAATTGGAGACTCATGTCAACTGAGAGTTCACTCCAACTATAACCAGGAGTAATGATGGTTTGACTTCCAATCCAAGTGTAAAGGTAAGATCTCCTACTGTGTCTATATCTCGAGTTCTGGGATTACAGGCACATGTAATCCAGCTCTTAGAAAAAAATTTTAACATAGAAGACCAATGTATGTTTAATAGAAGGGTATTTTTCCAAAGGCTGACTGGTTCTGAGAACATACAGCAAGTTAGATAGAGGTAAAGTAGACAGAGATAAGCCTTAAAGACAAATTGAGATTCTGTTTCTTCAAATATATTCTGGTATGCCTTCGTTCTGTGAGCAGAGGGTGAAAGTTTCCTGAGAATTTGTATGAAGTAAGCTTCCCATAGTTGGAAAATTAGTGCAGTGCAAAATATTAAGGTCTATATTGTAGGGTTTTTTTCTGTTTATTTCTTGAATTATAAGCTTTCAAGAAATAGAAAATCCTCTAAGACATAGTCATTATTAGCAACTGTCAAATTATTTTCTACTAAATACTTCATTAGTGTGCTGCGTTCTTCCTTATAAAGCCCTAGCAGGCAGATATATCATCCCAGCTTTATAGGTAAAGAAAACTGAGCCTTGGGCTGATTACTAAGTTTGCATTAAATAATTTTAAAACTTAGAATAAAAGCATGTAGTGCCACATTTTTATCTTCCAAGTCTGACTCAAAACTGTAGTCTGTGCTGTTTTCCCCCAGTGATTAAAACGAAACCAGTGCTCAGTCAAGAATCCCTCCCTGGGCCCTCCTGTTTCTTTCACCATTCCTCCAGCAGCATCTGCAGTAATTAGAACTCCTTTTCGCTATGAAGAGACATAGCTGAAGCTGGGACAGTGCGCTTCGTCTGCATGTAGGCTACGTGGAAACAAAGATGCTTTTCTA
Organism: Peromyscus nudipes; assembly: GCA_902168325.1. NCBI lineage: Eukaryota > Metazoa > Chordata > Mammalia > Rodentia > Cricetidae > Peromyscus > Peromyscus nudipes. The sequence goes on along the minus strand of CABHPH010019182.1, from coordinate 3,923 downwards.
GACAACAAGTCAATGACAAAGCTGAGGATTGAAATTTTAATTCTGCCCTTCTCATCAAATGCAGAATTGATGCGTCTTTCTTCATGAGACAATTTTTCATATTTGAATCCAAGATAAGTGATGCAGTGAGATAATGTAATTTCCTTCCATTGCCTGCAGCCTTTGATTAAAGAATTATGGTCTTGCTTTGAAAAACCAGCATTTTTTTTTTCAGTGACACATTAAAATAATCATGAACTGCATTCCACTTCCTTTTGTAGTAGTTCTCATGTCCTTGAGCCTCTTTTAAGAACATTATATAAAAGCTTAATGATGCTAATATTAACAAGCATATAAAATGCACGCCATAGTAACCAACCCTAAACGATTTATATAAACTCTTGCATATTCATTGAGCAAACTAAAATGTACCAAGTTTGTACAGGACTGAAATTCCACCATGCAATAGCTTTCCCTAATTTCCAAAAGCAGGAGACAAAAAAAAAAAAGATGAGAAAAGTATCAACTCCATCCCCATGATGTGAGGACTGTTATTTGTCTAAGAAAAAGACAGGCTATTTTTCTCTAAATGGTCAATTTCACCCAAAGTTTGTCCTTCCTTTATCAGTGCTCCTCTACAGGGCCTGGCTTCTGGGAGGGAGGGGTCTGTTCAGCTGGTGCCTGTAGCTATTTTTCAGGTTAGTTAAGTATCAAAGAAGTTACAGAAGCCCTGCTGAGTAGGTCATTATCTGCTACTGCACAGGGAACCTCAGCCAGGCGACTCAGCAACGCAGGGTCTGGACTTCAGCACTAACTCCTCTGCCATCTCAGTTATTACTAAAAAGAAATCACCAGAGACAGGACTTTGGCCATGGGCAATTTGCCCTCGGCCAAAGAAACCTGAGGATCCAATAGCTTTACAGAGCTAGCTATAACTCGGCATATAGAGACCATGTTTATCAAACATATACCATGCAAGTAGAACAGCGTAGCGGCTCAAATTATGTGAGTGGAATATCTTCCTTTCCAACGGATTCCCTTTTCCTGTTGTCCAATTCAGACACCAGCCTAGTCTACTTGGATATTCACTGGGGGTACAAATATAGGCAGCAAAGCTGGTAAGAACAATGTAGATTGATAATTAAAAAAGGCAGAAGGAGAAGCATTTCTACAGTTCCCAATAGAAAAGCTTCAGTTCTTTCCTGGGCTATTATTAAATTTATATCTTCCTACTATGAGATTTAATTTAAAATGTAAAGCATGTTACTGTCAGAAGGCTTTATAGAAATTATAATAAGCATTCAGATGTGTATATTGAAAATACAAGAAAAGTATCTCAAGATAAACAAGCTATAGGAACATATAATAAAAACTGCAAGAGTTAGCATAGGGAAATCTGTGGGTTGGTTTTAAAGAAAAAGGAGCATAACTGAGGTGACTTTTAGTCACCCGAAAGAGCCACTGAGCTCATTTCCAATTTTTTTAAACATTTAATTTAGTGACTAAAAAGTAAAAATACTTGTGTGTCATAGATTTAGGCACATATTAATAACACTGTTTGGCTAAATGTTATTTATATGTTATTAATAGGTACCTAAATCATTGTTTGGCTAAACAATGTTCTATGTCAATTTCTTTAGTCCATAATATATGTAATATAAATCTTTACTTAAGTATATAATATTATTTAATATAATCATGATCATCAACAACACAAAATTAAAATTCATACTAGAAATATATATATATATATATATATATATATATATATATATAATCTCCTGACTCTGAACCAGTAATGTTCAAATTAGCATCTGGTTGCATATCCTAAAGCATAAAACCTTTGTTACTTATTTAAAATGGATGATAAAAAGAAACTCTGCTTAAGTGATTAGCAGTTTCTAAGATTTAGCATAATATTTCTGAGATTTAACATAATTTTTAAGGGGATACATCATATTTAAACCATACAAGAGAAAACATCTCTAACCTCTCAAGCGTGAAGATCTTGGCTGACCAGCAGAAATAACCCAAAATCTTGTTACTAATAATTAAGAATCATGGTTGATAGTTCTAATAAGTTAAGCATACTGCCCATTTTCATTTCCAGAAATTCCTTTGCTCTCAACTCTCTATTTCTCTCTGTTTGCTAAGTGAAGCCCCTTTTGTGGCCTTCACATATGTTTTCCTTAGAATGAGCATACTGGCCATGTGAGTTACTAGTTGATTACACTAGTAATTTTCTCATGATAAATAAGTAGATTTATATCCTTATTTATGTGGAGTTTTGTTGTTGAAAATGTTATTCTTATAGATTTCAATGTGATCAATTCCAGTTGTATTGGCAAAACCCCCAAATTTCTGTATGTGCAAGGCCATGCACAAGTCTGTCTGAATCCTTCCTCAGCAAGTGACAAATCAGCTCCAGTCAGAAGTCACTCATTTCTCTAACTATAAAAACAGTGAATTGGGGTCTCTTTTGGATTCTTCTGCTTTGTGCTTTAATAGACTGTTTAAAGCAATCCAAATTTTCTGCATTCATTGAATGGGATATTTGATCATACTGTGAAACTCTGAGTCTGGGTTGATAAAATCAACCTTGGATCAGGGGGTGGAGTCAGTGCCTAGTTGACAAGAATTAGCCATAGAAAGAACAAAGGCCAGGTGGAGGTGATGCACATCTTTAATCCCAGCACTTGGGAGGCAGAGCCAGGTGGATCTCTGTGAGTTCGAGGTCATCTTGGTCTACAGAGCCAGTTCCAGGATGGGCACCAAAACTACACAGAGAAAGCCTGTCTCAAAAAACCATAATAATAATAATAATAATAATAATAATAATAATAATAATAAAGAGGAAGCAAGACGGATAGAAAGACACACAGGAAGGAGTAGGCAGGAACTTAGAGATTTGTGGGCCTTTTGGTTTGGGATGGGTAGAGACTTTTGCTTTTTGCTGGATCTCTGGACAAAAAGGAAGGTCAGCTGGTTGCTTCTCAGGTTCTTTGTTCTAGTAGATTTTCATCCCAACATCTGACTCCTGAGTCTTTATTGGTAAATAGAACAACTTAGATAAAAATATCATAGTCCTAGAGGGTTTAAAAAAAAAGGCAAATCAAAACCAGGATTGTAACCACTGCAGCTAGCCTAACACTTTAAATGGAAAAAGAAGAATTGCTACTTTGGATTTGCAGGGATGTTTCACATCTTGAAATTGATAATCCCCTTTACATTAGCGCCTCATAAGATCACATCTCTGTAAGCAGCAGAGGATCTGAGCATCAGAATAGGTTGTAAAGAGTTCACAAACAAGCAAGGAAGCCTAAACTGGTTAAGAAAACACATAAGCTACTGAATCAAATTACACAGCACTTTCAGTACAGGTTGAGAAATGACTAAAAGGATTTTCAGTCACTTTATGTATGAAAATAAATATCAGTGGAAACGAGAAAGTTCTTGGCATACAAGGGAAACATGTAAAATAGAAATCCTGGTGAGGAAAATGAACAAAATAACCTTTGGAATCAAAAAATATCTAATACATTTTTCTAATCTCAAGAACAGCCATTCCATTACTTATGTTTCTTATAAGAGAAGGAATCAAGGCAGGAGAGATATCTCAGTAGGCAAAAAGCTTGCCATGTGAGCCTGAAGCTGAAGTCTGGATGACCATACCTATGTAAAAAGTGTCCATCTGTAACCCCAGCGCTGTTGAAGCTAGGGGAGAGGAGGAACCCCGGAGCTGACCTAGCTTCCAGCCTAAGTGAATCTGTGAGATCCAGGCTTAGTAAGAGACCTCCTAGCAAAGGATACAGGGTGACTGAGGGAGACACTCAATGTTGACTTTATACTGCCACATGTGTGCAAACATATGTATTAGTGTGCTGGCATGTACACACTCACACACACACACACACACACACACACACACACACACACACACACAC
>CABHPH010019172.1:0-10170 GCA_902168325.1 Peromyscus nudipes | reverse complement strand
GACAGGGTTTCTCTGTGTAGCTTTGCGCCTTTCCTGGAACTCACTTGGTAGCCCAGGCTGGCCTTGAACTCACAGAGATCTGCCTGGCTCTGCCTCCTGAGTGCTGGGATTAAAGGTGTGTGCCACCACCGCCCGGCTTGATTTCCTTTTATAGCAAAAAGCTAAATGGTACTTTCTACATTTGAAGTAGATTATTTGAAAACACACACTCTCACCCATGCAAACACTTTCATGTGCCTACAGTCTCCTAAGATCTTTTCTGAACTTAAATGATGTTTTATATGACAAGCGATTGATTGAGACTCCACAATTTCTTCAATGGAAATTAATTCTTTTCTTTTGTTAATTCATTGTTTTTGGTCAGGGTCTTATGCAGCCAGGCTAGCCTAGAATTTATGAGCTGAGGATGACTTTGAATTCCTGACCCTCCTGTCTTTACCTTCCGAGTGCTATGGTCAAAGATATGAGCAACCATGTCATACTCAAGCAAATTGTTTTTATTTTAAATAAGCATGCAATTATGATCATGTATCTCTGGCCCACTCCTCATACTGAGTCCCAGTGACAAACTAAGGTGCAATTCACTTTGGGGACAAATGAGTTTACCAGACTTACGTACAGAGCAATAGGTGAGGGGTGACAGACAGGCAGGAACATGGGTGACCTTAAAACAGCCACACTGGAAGGTCTACACCCAGCATGGTGATGACTCCCTCAGGGCTGTGTAGATAGAGTCCCCTCCCCTAATACCCAGAGACCCTGAGGTCATGTGCAATTAGGGCAGAACCACATACAACTGGCTGGGAGGGGTCTCATGACCTGCTCCCTCCTTCCAAGAAGATCATACCTCTTCTGTAAGAGCTGACCTGGGTCAGCTATAACACCTGAAAGTGTAGCCAGGCTGCTGCCGAGGCACTGAAGCACAGGACCAGGACGGCGGCTGTGGTCACAAGACAGGAGAGAACAGCCCTTTCTCCAGGGTGGGAGCCTGTTCTAGCTTAGCTCTCCAATGCCCGAGTATCAGCTCTTCTGAAATTGGTTTAACAAAGTATGTTTAAAATGTTGCAATCTGATACAATCTTATAATTCCTACCAAAATTCACTCCTGTTTTTTTACTAGACATAATGGTCTTGTTGTTTAAGTATGGCAGAAATCATTATTTCAACTTAATAGATAAGGAAAACAGATCAATCAAAAAAGGTGCAATTCTGAAAATCAATGGCAGAGCCTGAAACTGACTCTACTGATTTTTACCCTATTAAATTCAAAAAGAACAAATTACAAAAAGTGAGATTTCTTGGTAAGATTATAGTTTCTTTCAAATTGAATTTGAAAACTAGCCATATAGAAAAAAATACTTTCTAGACCTTTCAAGCATTCCTTAAAGAATATGTTTTGGGTATTTATTTTTAATAAATTAATTCTGTTCAGGGTAACCAAATTAATTCTATTGTGACAGCTCTCCAGATTGTTGGATGGCTCAATGTTGTTCAAATCTTAGATGGTCTTTTAATAAAAAAAAAAAAAAAAAACCAGAGGCAGATATCAGGGTGAAAGCTGGAAGATCAGAGAAGCAGAACAGCCAGCCACCAGCTCTTACCTCTACGAAATCCTCAGTCTAAAGAGAGTGACTTCCTGTGTCCTCACGCCTTATATACCTTTCTCTGCCCTGCCATGTCACTTCCTGGGATTAAAGGCATGTGTGCTTCCCAAGAAAAGGCCTGAGATCTCAAGTGCTGGGATTAAAGGTGTGTGCCACCACTGCCTGACCTCTATGTCTAATCTAGTGGCTGGCTCTGTCCTCTGATCCTCAGGCAAGTTTACTAGGGTACACAATATATCACCACAGCTCAATGGTAAATAAAGTACCTGTTTAACATGGTAAAACATGGTGGAGGGCCCCTGGGCCTGGCAGAAAAAACAACAACAGCAAACAACCTAATGGAATGATTTTTTTTAAAGACAAGGTCTCACTATGTAACACTGGCTGGGCTGGGATTTACTATGTAGAGCAAGCTAGACTCAAACTCAGTCATCTACATGTCTATGCCTCCAGAGTGCTGATATTAAAGGCATTTGCCACCACACCCAAACCAGCAATGATTTTTTTCTCCAAAAGTTAAATTAATACTCAAAAGGTTGGTAATCTGAATATTTTTTAAATTTCTGAATGCCAGCAAATAAAATCAAAGGAAGAAGGCAGATGGTATTAATCACACATCAAGATCTTAATTTATAGAATCAGGAATAATTGAATAAGAAAAATAAGCAAAGGTCATAAACTACCCTTGCAAATAAAAGGAGATAAAAATAATTTTTAGCACTAGAAAAGGCATTCATGGCCTGGCAAGATGAGTCAGTAGGTAAAGATGACTGCCATCAAGACTGGAGGCCTAAGCTGGATCCCTGGAACCCACAGTGGAAGAAGAAGGGACTCCCAAAAGTTGTCCTGCCCTCCAAATGAATGCCATGGCAAATGCACCCCCACACACAGACAGACAGACAGACACACATAAATAAATAAATAAATAAATAAATAAATAAATAAATAAATAAATAAATAAATAAATAAATAAATGCAAAAATCAAAACAGAAAGCTGTTCACAATTCAGAAAATAAAAAGTAACGGTTTGACAAACTGTTTCAGAGAGAGAAAACACAGGCAACATCACATGGCCAGATGGAAACCATCTTCTCAGAGTAACAATATGTACCAAAAATATCCATGCATTTTGACCTATTTCTAAGAATTTATCCTACAGAAAAATTCTCACAGTTGCAAAATATCATATACACCAAGAGTTTCTGCAGCGTGGATTATTAAAGCAAAATCCTACAAGCATTTAAATTATCAATTAATGGAAGTTTACTTCAGTATATTATGATACATGGACACAATGAAATGAAAAGCTGTAGACAATACAAAAGAGTAATCATCAAAATATATTGATAAGTAGCGCAGGGCCTATTAATTCCAGTAGAGTCAGGCAGAGCTCTATGAATTTGAGACCAGCCCAGTCTATGTAGTGAGTTCCTGCCTAGAAGGCCACATAGTGAGACCCTGTCTCAAAAAAAATTTTTTTAATTAAAAAAATAATAAAAGACATATTGATAACTGATAAGCAAAAAAGCTGGATACAGATTGTTTATATAATACCTTATTCACTTGTGTTGAAAATGCATACACATTGCCAGTCAGTGGTGGCACACACCTTTAATTCCAGCACTTACGAGGCAGATGCAGGCAGATCTCTGTGAGTTTGAGGCCAGCCTGGTCTACAGAGTTCCAGGACATCCAGGGCTATGCAGAGAAACCTTGTCTTGAAAAACCGGGAAAAAAATGTGTATATTTTTTCATGCAAACCACCAAGCCACCAAACTACCTCATTCAAAGGTAGGAAGGGGGCCAGTGAGATGGCTCAGCAAGTGAAGGTGCTTGCTACTAAAGCCTGACCAAGCTAAATTCAATCCTTGGAGCCCATGTGAACAGGCAGATGAGCTGATGCCCCTCTGTAACCCTATCGCTAATCCTACAGGACAGGAGGATGGAGACACAGAGAAGCATCAATTCAAGGGCAGCTGGCACAGGACGCAGCACCGTAGACAGAGCGAGGGACCCTGCCTCCAACAAGGAAGGAGGAAGAACCAGCTCCCCAAAGCTGTCCTCCGCTCTCCACAGGGACATGTGGTGGATCACACACACCTGTACCTCCACACACAAATCACACACACACACACACACACACACACACCCCTGTACCTCCACACACAAATTACACACACACACACACACACACACCTGTACCTCCACACACAAATTACACACACACACAACCTGTACCTTCACACACACACACACACCTGTACCTCCACACACAAATTACACACACACACACCCCTACACCTTCACACACAAATTACACACACACATACACCCCTACACCTTCACACACAAATTACACACACACACACACACACACACACACTAGAATACTCAGGGACACTGTACACTCAAGAGTTAGAGGTAAAGAGACAGACTTATGAAATAGTCTCTGTACCTTTAGAGTTCTCTCCATGTGCATATTTCATCTATTCAAATATGTAACTTTCAATCTTATTAATTTCTAAACACAAAGAAACTACATAAAGTGATAGTGAAAATGTATTTTGCTCTAAGTTTTTTATAAGCAAAATGAAAATGCCTCTGGTTAATGATATTAAAAACCTGCCCAGTATTCTTCAAGGAGCTAGGTTTCAAAACCTAATTTTAAAATGGAGAGGAAAATAAAATGCTTTATAACTCAAAGCACAAAACAACACAGAAATAAGATAAATTTTCAGTTAAGGTATTATTACATATTATACAACATTGCTTATACCATATTAAATAGGAGAAAAAGTTTGAACTATTTACTTAGAGAATATAAAGTGGAACAACAGTAATAGCTAATATTATTCAGAGCTAATTGCTTCTGGTTAATAATTTTCTAAGAGCTATAAAAATGTCCACCAATGTCTGGTGTGTGTGTGTGTGTGTGTGTGTGTGTGTGTGTGTGTATCATGAGCAGGTCAAGGGACAACTTGTGGCAGTTGGTTCTCTTTCCATTTTGTGGATCCCAGGATCAAACTTGGGTCATCAGGTAAACACATCTCACCAGCCCTATTAATTCATTTAGAAATAAATCTATTGTATGTTTATATAAATAAAAAATTATGGAAAATAATGTTGCACATCATGTAGCCTTTGAAAACCTCCTGACAAAACTAAGAGTGAAAATATTTAATGCTGAAGGCTGGAAAGATGGCTCCACGGTTGAGAGCATTGGCTGCTCTTACCGAGGGCCTGGGTTCAGATCCAAGCACCCACATAGAAGGAGAGGCTCACAATTATTTGTGACTTCCAGGGAATGTGACACCTTCTCCTAGTCTCTTCGGGGACCTGCACACATTTGTATATACATGATACACAAGTGTGTATATATACTCAGCTACAGTCACACACACTAAACAAAATAAATCTTTAAAAATATACCTAATACTACCTTTACTTTATTAATGCAAATAGTTTTGACTTCTCAGTCGCATGTAGTGTATGGAGAAATACAGGGACATCTCTAAACCACCCGGAGAACTTCTTACAGCCCTGTACGGCGAAAGTGAAGGAGGCCCACAGACAACACGTAAGGTCCTCAGCATCACGACGTTGGGCCTAGGACCTGGAAACTCATTAAGCTTATTCTCAGGTCTGAGGAAGCAGAGGAGACCATCTCATAATGTTTCAGATAGTAGCAAGCAACTTACTGCTTGCTTGGCACTCGTAATACCAGGTCTTTTTAATATCTATTATGATAAAAATTCAAGTGAAATCTTTCCATTTTTGCACAGCAGAAAGAAGGAGAAAGGAAAGAAGCCCCCCATAAACTATTGAAGGCAGCCTGGGTCTGTACTGAGGAAAGCAACTCCATACCTCCCTGAGGCCGTCAATGCCCTGGCCTCCTCTTAGAAATCAGCTAGCTCTCATCCTGCCCAGTGCAGGCCATTGGGTGTCCATCCCTCTGGTGCTCTTACTACACACAAAAACACTTTTTTGAGTTTTGAGGGGCATTTTTTTTTGTTTGTTTTTTGTTTTTTGTTTTTCGAGACAGGGTTTCTCTGTGTAACTTTGCACCTTTCCTGGAGCTCACTTGGTAGCCCAGGCTGGCCTCGAACTCACAAAGATCCGCCTGCCTCTGCCTCCCGAGTGCTGGGATTAAAGGTGTGCGCCACCAACGCCCGGCCTTGAGGGGCATTTTTAAAAAAAAAAAAAAAAAAGTTCTTACTTTGTTGCCCAGGCTGGCCTTGAACTTGGGGTTATCCTCCTGCCTCAGCCTCACAAATGCTGGGATTATAAGCATTAGCCAACATATCTGACTAAAAGACACTTCAGTCTACATAGAACGCTGCCTTCAATCCTTAAATGTTCCAAGAGTGATAAATTCTTTATCAGATGTTAAACGTTTTATAAATTGATACCTCTTAATGAGTATTGAACTTACTGAAGATAATGCAATAGATCCGAAGCCAGTTGAAACTGGATCCAATTGTACAAAAGGTAGCAAGTTATACAGTAGGCCTAACACTTCACACAGCAAATATAAACTGTTTAGTAAGCTAAAAATAAATGTCTATTTCGACTTTCACTTTTAATCATAAACCGTAATAAATTCCAGACAGATCAACTGCTTGTATAAATGGAGAGAGTTGACCCTGTTCATCACAGATTCCCAGGGCCTCCCTTGGGGCTGGCGTGCAGCCAACTTGGAAAATGCTGCCGAACAGAAAACAAACTAGCTCGACTTCCAACCCTGCTGCTCACTATGTGCAGCCCTGGGCAGGAGATTCTGTGTTTCTGTCCTTCACGTCAGTCTATAAAGGGCGACTGATTCAAAATAACACCAAAAAACCTGAGCATAGAGGTCCGTTTTATCTCCACAAGGAGTCTGCACAGGAGCTTCCACCTGAAGTTCAGCACTTGGTCGCTGAGGCAAGGAGACTGTCACAAGTTTAAGGCCAGCCTGGGCTACAGAGTAAGACTGTCTCAAAATGAAAACAAAACAAAAAAATAGCCTAAGTAATCAAGATTAGAAAGCTGCTGTCATCCACGATGCTCTTCTTCAGGTATGCTTAGCATTAATATTTTAGTGCTAAGAACAATGCCATTTCTCTCAGTAACCATCTTTATTTAATAAAGTAGACTAAGTTGTAAGAGCATACGTTTTCCCTTGGGGCCTCAGTAAAACTGTTTTATTTTGGTATGGGGGAAAGTTGCAGCCCATAAGCACATCTCTTTTTCCTGTATTGGCCCTTTTACCAAAAAAGGCCTGGCTGGCATCTCTGCCCTATGGGATATGGAAAATTTCCCTTTTACTGTTACTGTCAAGAAAACTAAGGGAAGAGACAAGGCCAGGAATCCATGGAGGGCTGGGCTGGGAGAATGCAGGCAGGAGGAAGAGCCATGGTGTGACACTAAGCAAGCATACTTGCCACTTGTCTCCAAAACTGGAGGTACCACCCCTCCCACACTAATAAAAACATTACCATGAGGTGATGGACACAAAGCTCCTAGATATCAACTATACGAGAGCTAGACTGTCAGCTAGACTGTAAATCCTTGATCTTCTTTTCCTCTTTCTCTCACAAAGCTATGGTAGGGCTGGGATGTAGCTCAGCAGTAGAATGTTGGCCTAGCATGTACAAGGCCTTAGAATCCATCCCCAGAGATCACAACAGACACATCTGAAGTTTTACTTTCCCTGACTTTTCTAACAATACTTCTCCCCTGGCCCAGGAGGAGAACCATTCAGGTTCAAGGAGAGGTTAGAGGGTAAGAACTTGTCCATCATGTATCTAGTCCATCTAATTGCAAGGTACATGTTACATGCTCCATCCTACTCAGCAAAGCTGTAACTAGCACCATCCCTCTCCGCTCGTTTTCCTGCAAGGACACACAGACAAGGCTCAGTACTCTTTGAAGAGCCGTTCCCATAGAATGACCAGAGCTTCTGGGAGCTGCACAATGCTGCCATGCTACCCTTGAGTTCCCGTCACGCTTCCACTACAGTGGTTGAACCTAGACTCACACTGCCCATGATGGTTAACCTAGATTATCATCTTGACAGGACCTAGACTCAACTAGGAGACAAGCCTCTGAGCATGCCTGTGGGATAAGACTAGGTCGGCTTCTGGGCATGCCTGTGAAGGTTAACGGAGGTGAAACGATCCCTTAACTGTGGGCAGCACCCTTCTGTAGGCTGGGTTCCAGGACTAAACAAAAAGGAAAGTGAGCGGAACTTCAATCTTCTCTCTGCTTCTGCCTATGGCCGTATGTGAGCACCTGTCTCAAGCTCTCGTTGCCATAACAGCCTACCCTCTCAAACTGGGAGCCAAATAAGCCTGCCTGCCTGCCTTCCTTCCTTCCTTCCTTCCTTCCTTCCTTCCTTCCTTCCTTCCTTCCTTCCTTCAGCTGCTTCGGTCAGATCCTTTGTTTCGGCAAGACAAGTGACTAGTAGAGCCCACTAAAGTCAGGTACTGTGGGGACAAATTGAACTGTCTTCCACTCTGTCTAGCACAACAGACTTACACACAAAACTAGAGTACAAACAAAACTTCCAAAGTGTTAATGTGAAGACATGAAGCTGCTCACACTTGTTAATCTCGGACTCTCAGGTATGAGGAACTAAACAATGCATATAGTTACAATTTACGAATCAAGTCTCATACTGCTCATTGAGTTTGGCTCAAGGCTGAAGCATGTGGGGCCCTGGCTAGTACAAGAAGTGATGGATGGCCCTGGTTTATAAGCAGTTCCTTGTACCACTTTAGATCCCCACTGCTTTGCTGCCTTCAGTACTAGCAGCTCTTAGACTATGAACTCATCAAATAATCCTCACTTCGCCTGGCCTCCCAGAAGAGTGGATTCATGGCTTTCCCTCGCTGTCTGAGGTACAGAGCCTACAGTTTCTACTAGACTCATGCGATTTTCTTCACTTTCACCCTCTAAGATAGCTAAGATAGCTTCAAATTCATAATCTTCCTGGCTCAGCTCCGAAATGCTGCAATTACAGGTGTGCACCACCACACCTGTATTCTACTCTAAATCTTCCCATATTCATGTCTTTCCATTTTTTCATGCTCTGTTTAGTCCATTTATTATTTTTACTTGGGGAATATATCATTCTGTAAACATTATTATTCTTTGTAATGATGGCTTGATAATACATATCTATGTATTTTTATAATCTTTTTTAAAAATTATACATATACATATGTGTGTGTGTGTATATATATATATATAACAGCAGTTTCTCAACCTGTGGGTCATGACCCCATTGGGGTCAAATGACTTCACAGGGGTCGTCTAAGACAATCAGAAAACACAAATATTTACATTATGATACATAACAGTAGCAAAATTATGGTTATGAAGTAGCAACGAAAAGAATTTTATGGTTGGAGGTCAGCACAACATGAGGAACTGTATTAAAGGGTCACAGCATTAGGAAGGTTGAGAACCACTGCTATAGTATGTGTGCATGCACATTCAGAGGCCAGGAGGGGACATCAGGTGTCTTCTTCTATTGATCTCTTTATTCCCTTGAGACAGAGTCTCTCCCTGAACCTGAAGCTTGCTGTTCAGCTAGACTGACTGACCACTGAACTCCTGCAATCTGCTTGTCTCTGTCCTCCAACGCTGGGGTCAAAGATATGTGTGGCCACACCTGTCTTTTCCATCAGCACTATGGATCCAAACTTGGGTTCTCATACTTGCACAGGAAGCACTCTGACAAACTAAGCCATCTCCCCAGTCCATATTTGTACATTTTAAAATGCAAACTCCATCTGTTCACTAAACAGAGATGTACTGAGCACCAAATATGTGCCATCACTAAAGCTATAATGAAGTTCATCTGTAGCGCAAATTCTAATTGGTCTTAATAATAAAAACCCAGAGTCAGATATCGGGGTAAATGCTGAAAGATCAGAAAGACAAAGGAGCAAGCCATAGCCACCTCTTACCTCGCCAACTCCTCAGCCTGAAAGGAGGCTGAGCTCCTGTCTCAGCAGCCTTATGTTCCTTTCTCCACCCAGCCATATCACTTCCTGTTTCCTCCTCCCTAGTGCTGGGATTAAAGGCATGTGCCTCCCAAGTACTGGGATCAAAGGCATGAGATTGCAAGTGCTGGGATTAAAGGTGTGAGCCACCACTGCCTGGCCTCTATGGCTAACTAGTGACTGCTCCACACTCTGATCTCCAGGCAAGCTTTATTTATTAGAGCACAAACAAAATATCACCACATTCATCTTACTCGGCTCACAGTCTATACGTTGGAATAGACAATGATAATATAGTCTACCCACTAGACTACAAAAAATAGGAAACAGAATTTACCTTGAAGTGGTAGTTAGCAAAAACACAGAGCACAAGAAAATAAATACTTAAAATAGCAAAATAAACTCAAAATACAGTTTTTTAAAAAAGGAGAAACGGCCCCCTTCTATTTATGAACTATATCTATAATTTAGAATTATAACAACAATAAGTATTTCCAAACCTCACATCCACTGTATTATTCGTTTCATGGTCAAACACTTCAAAGGCCTCTTTGATCTTCTTATGGAATTCTGCCAC
>CABHPH010019170.1:0-34625 GCA_902168325.1 Peromyscus nudipes | reverse complement strand
CCCCCCCCAAAAAAGAAAGTAGACAATACCATAGCAAGCAAACCTAAGCACAAAGAAATTACAAGACCCTGGTCCAAATTAGCCTGGGGACATGAGAAAACAGTCATCTATATACATCAACTATTTGAGACAATTCCAAAAGGCTCCTAAATAAATGCCCATTTGAGCACTAATTCGTTGGTTTTCTTCAGGGGAGCCAAAAATATGAACTTCAGCACCACCATCCTGACTGCACACAAAGTTAAATAAAATGGTGACATCAACACATTGATTGCTATGTTCTTGTGCTGGTGGTAGTTGTACTTGTGGTCAGCATTTGAGTTCCACCTATATACACAGTAGGAAACATTCAAAATTTTCTTTCCTATTTTCCTTAGCATTAGCTTTCTGTACTGATTAACAAATTATAATGATAGTTGGAAAGGTGCATGGCATGAATTGTTTCTGTTTCTATTTAAATAAATTTCTTGGGGGGCAATTTAAGCATGCAGAAAAGTTGAGCATAAAATGTAGTGAGTTTCCATTTCCTTTCTCTCCATGTGAACACACTTGAACACTGTTTTTCCTATTAATGCCATGTATTGATGTGGTATGTTGTTAGGTTGGTAAACTAATATCAATATGTTATTATTAACTGGAGTTCATAGGTTCCATTAGATATTGGTCTTTGCTTACACAGGTCTGAGATACTGACAAATATATGATGGCTTACATCAATCACCATAGTATTATAAAGAACAGATTTGTTAGCCTAGATATGTCCCATACTCTATATTTTCATCCTATCTACCTCTAAAACCCCAAATAATCACCAAGTTTTTTATTGTCCCAATAGTAGAGAGGAATAGTTTTAAGTCTAACATCTATATTTTATAAAATAAATTTCACATGGAGGGTATTTCAATTCTGAATATGAATGGAAAGTATTTTTAAAAAATATATGATGAGTGAATTTGGGAGGAACAGCAGTGAAAACCATTTTTCTAAGGACTTGAATATGGGAATTGGCATGACTAATTTTCTTTTTAAAAGAGGAATACAGGCTAATGATGATGATATACATTTAGACTGAAATATAGCAGTTTAAAAGCCCATGCCTCTGAGAAATGCTTTTATTTTGTTGGTTATATTCACTGACTCTTTAATAACTTGCAAACAATTAACAGTAATATAGGCCCTTTTTAAGCTAAATGCAATAATTGCTACATCTCATGATGGCTACATTTGAAAAATCAATAATGATCAGAGAAAAAGCAATAGGGCTAAAGAGATAAGTGCCAGGTGGTCTTTAAATAGTTGCTTTTATAACAGTTAAATGCCAAGCAAACTGACAAGCGGCCATGGGCCTGGAAAGAATTTCTCACAGGGGAACAAGCAGTGATGGAAACATTCATATTCGTTACTGATTTCTTCTTTTAGAAAGAAACTTCCAATATTTCTCTTAGGGATTGTTAGGTCCTTTAAATATTGTACCTAAAGGAGGAGGTAGCTATTTTTGAATTAGCAGTGCTTCCAGGAATTACATTTTGGCAAGTTCAGCTGTGCTCCCTTGCTATATAGTACAGGGCAATGTTGATGACAACTGTATTACAAAGTATCCATTTGTTACATTACAAAATCCATTCAAACAACAAAGGAATTCATTCTAAAAAAAGACAGGTATGATACTCTAAACATTTTGCCCTTCCATTGATAATGATTTTATTATAATTAAGTTGCATTAATATTAAAAATTTGACACTCTCATTTTCTTAAGATAAGAACATTTATGACATCAGCCATTTTTAATAAGACAAAAAAACAACCATGTCAATCACTTCAAGGTGCCAAAAGATGATCAAAATAATTATCTCTTTGTTTTAGAAAATACTACTACTCTGAAAAGTTTGCTTGTTAAATATGTCAAAAATTTTTAGCAATACTTTACACATAGTGTATTTTAAATAATTATGACATTAATAAAGTAGTAGTAGCCACTCTTATTACAGTATTCAATTCCTCATCAACATATACATTGTAAATTATTAAAAGAATACTGTAGCATGAATCTTAAAAGTTCTTATTAATAAAATCAAACTTGAGCTAGGTATTGGGGTGAACACTGGAAGGTCAGAGAGACAGAATAAGCCACAGCTATCTCACCTCACGTGATCCTCAGCTGGTCTTGCTTCCTCAGACTGGAGGCCTCTGTGTCCTCATATCCGAATGGGCCTCAGCTGAACTGCTGCTTCTTGAAAGCCTGAATGCTTAACCAGGCCAAATGTTTCTCCAGGCCAAATGCTTCTCCAGGCCAAATGCTTCTAGTTTCTGGTCCTCACGCCTTATATACCTTTCTGCTTTCTACTACCACTCCCTGGGATTAAAGGCTGACTTTCTGGGATTAAAGGTTGTGTCACCATGCTTGACTCTTTCTAATGTGGCCTTGAACTCACAGAGATCCAGAGGGATATCTGTCTCTGGAATGCTAGGATTAAAGGCGTGTGCTATCACTGCCTAACCTCTGTTTAATATTGTGGCTGTTATGTCTCTGACCCCAGATAAGTTTATTAAGGTACACAATATTTTGGGGAACACAATACCACCACAGAATACCAATGTGTCATTCACAGCATCCAGTAGAATTTAAGATTTTAAAGTAATTTTTCACACATATTTAAGTCAATGTACTACTCTTGTACTGTACTAAACACTGACATTTAAAAATACTTCCTGGTTTCCTATGATAACTACTATGTAAATCCCATATCATATTGTGATACATAAGTACATGGAGACACTGTCACAGTACCTGGAACTAAACAAAATGTACTTGCAGAGTCAAAGCAACCTTACATTGATCCAACAATGCCTTTATTTTCTCTACAAAAGTTTATTTTCTCAGGATTCTATTTAAAAATAAATTTATGCATGTAAGAATGTTTATGTCTCTGTCTTTTATCTATATAAAAAATGTAATGAATCTCTTTTGTAAATGTTCATGTGATGGCCTGTTCATTACTTTAAAGATGAGATGTGTGAAGGATGACTTTTTTGTTAACTTTGTATTTTGGGCCATTTTGTACTGGTAGACAATGTCTTGTGATCATATTTTCCATATTCATAATCCATATTCACACTTGGATTGGTACATCCTATCTGGAGACATAAATTTAAGGTACTTCTCCCATCCTCTGGATTTTATCTGTCTTTTTATTCCTTGTTCCTTGATGCTTCCTGGGGCTCATAGTGGCTGATATAGACATCCATTTTCAAGCTAAGCACTTATCAGCCCCTTATTATTAATTATCATTATAGTAAGTTAGAAATTTCTGTGTTGACCGGTGCCCACTCCTGGAAGATGGTTTTCAGACTAAGGTATGTCCCTTTTATGTCTGTTGTCATTATGAATATATCTTGACAAAAAGTACCCAAGGACAAAAAAGCTTTCTTTGGCTTACATTTCCTGGTTAATCTCATCATTGTGGGGAAATCAAGAGAAGAATTTGAAGCAGCTTGTCACATCACATTCAAGAGTAAAGGTAGAATAAATGCATGCACATCTAGTATTCAGATAGTTTTCTTTTCTCTTTTATTATTATTATTATTATTATTGTTGTTGTTGTTGTTGTTGTTGAGATTATAATTTAATCACAACATTTCTTCTTCCCTTTACTCCTCCCAAACCCTCCCATAAACTTCTCCCCATGATCCTTCAAATTCAGGGCTTTATATATCTTGTTCAGTTAATATATTGCTACCTCTATATATATTGTCAGGGCCGAATATTTGGCTGCCAATTGATGTCCTCTTCCATGGGGAAGGCATCTCTCCCATTCCCAGTTTTCCTCAGTTGCCTGTAGTTCTTCGTGTAGGGTTGAGGTCTTGTGGGCTTTTCTCTGTCCAGTTTGGCATCTTAATTGGTGTCCTCCTTGTTCAGTTCATGCTGGTGAGATTTTATGGGTGTAGCTTCCAATATTACCAAAAGGCACAATCTTACAGCAAACAGACTGCTCCTCTGGCTCTAAAAACAATTCTGCTCTCTCTCCCACAATGTTCCCTGAACCCTATGTGCAGTAATGTTTTGTGGATATATGCATCGGGACTGAGATCTACAACTCTGTACTTTGATTGGTTATGGTTGTCTGTGGTGGTCTCCATCTGTTGCAAAAGAAAAGTTTCTCTGATGAGTGGTGAAGAATATAACTATCTGTGAGTATAAGAACCAATGTGTGTAGATTATTGTTAGGGATTATGCTGGTTTTGTAATTAGTGGTTATAGATTCTCCTCAAATAACTACGACTTCACTAATACTGAGTAGTTACCTAGGTTTCAAGTACTAGGCATAGTCTCTTTCTTTTCATCTGGGTCCAATTAGAGAGCTGATAGTTACTGCCAAGGTTTGTGTGCCACTACTACACCCTTAGTGTTATCATGACGTTCTGGTCATTGAGATTGTTCACAGGCATCATAGCTGGGTAGGACTGTTAGTTACTTCCCTCCTTTGGAATTTTGAATCATGCCTTCTGGTATCATGGAAGCTATTTCTTGACTCTTATGTATTCCACGGCCCCAAAACACAGAATTGTATATCCCACAGTTGTCTGTGTCTTCCCACTTCAGTTCACTGAATTAAGAAAACTCTCATACAGGCATCCTCACTGACCACAGGATCTAGGCAATCCCTTGTTGAGACTCTTCCACAGTGATTCTATATTGTGTCAAATTGACAATTAAATTTGCCTATCAAAGGCTAAGAACTCTACCTTTCCATGTGTACACATATCAATACTTAGAAGGCACTTTACTATTTAATGAAGCATCATTAGTAGATAACCCCACACATATATGATGACTTCCTTAGCAATAGGCTTCTGACCAGGTTTACGTGTCAAGCATATTTTCCCTCCCATGGAGCAGATGTTAGACCAAATCCTGAAAAAATTTGGTTGCCACCAGAACAGTCACATCTCTTCTGCACATGTGTATGAATCCTGGGAGTTTTGTACTGGAGCACTGAGAGTCCATAGCTGGGTTAGTTTGGTGTTGATTTTTTTCTTTTTTCAGTTTTACTTTACTTTTGATCCTATGATATAATTACAATATTTCTGTATTTTCTTTACTCCTTTCAAACCTTCCCATATATCCCCCATCTCCTTCAAAGTGATGTCCTCTTTTTTCACTAATTTTTATTTCATGCATTTTACATATAGATATATTCCTAAACATAACCTGTTAGTCCATATGAGGTTAACTGTATGTGTCCTTTCAGGACTGAGGATTTGTCAGTGGACAAATAATTATTGTTCTCTTCCCTGGAGAAGACCACATCTCCCATCCCTAGCGTTTCTCAGTGGCCTATAGTTGTTCGTGGTGATGACTTTTCTCCCTCAACAGCCTCCATTGAGCCTTCTGGAACTAAGAATGATAGCCACCCTTAGCAAATGTCAATACTGTAAAATGATAAGCACAAATAATAGATAGAAACAATATTGAATAACTTAAAGTTTATTCATTTAAATGTTTAAATGTGATTCAGGATGTAGACAGAAGAAAATTGCTTTCAAAGGAAACTAAAAGATTTCTAGTCTCTTATCCAGTGGAAACCACTCTAATGTATAATCTTTGAGTGAGAGTAACATCAGATTTTCCAATAACAAACCATTTCTTATTTATGCCTTCGCCATGAATTAGAAACAACAGTGTTCTTAGAATTGTTTAAAGCTCTATATTGCTGTGGTAGGATACACAGTTTACCCAGGACCAAGTACTTCTCATGCATCATTTCAGGTACTTCAAAACTGTACACATCATGGATCCAGATACAGAATACGTCTGAACTACTTGTGTACCCACTCTTTCAAGATTTTCTATCATAGTCTTGGCCCTGTACCCACTCTCCAGATTTATTCCCATCAGGAAGTTTAAATATGGGTGTCTTAACCACAGATCATATGAACTTGATTTTCAAATCTTCCCATTGGTTGATTGGTGACTGTGTTATATGATTCATTTGTGCTCTTTTGTATCTCAAGTTCCTTTTAATGGATACTAGCTGTTTGGGCCACTTTTTCTTTTCTGGATACTTTGTATAATGTCTAAACTGCTACTGTAGGACTAACTTAAATGCAGTAGAATGAAGACCCAACTCAGCAATTTTCTAAACTATCTATGCATGTATTCAGTGCTGAATAAAATGAGCTCTGTTTTATCAACATGAATATGGTTCAACATGGTTATCCCAATCAGGACAAAGTGTTCAAGTGATCTGTCTGCACCAGAAGTTTAAAATGCCCTGTTTTGGAATAATCTGGTACAGAAGCCTTAATTTTGGTTTAAGGTTTGGCATTTGCTATGTGTTAACAATAGAAACAAGTAAATGAAAACCCTGTTTTGCACTTTTGTCAAAGTTAATTTATGCCCCTTTTATTTAGAGGCGGTTCCCAATGTATAGGATAAAACAATCATGTATATCCCAGTAAGTATGAGAGAACCCTAAGAAGATGTTCCATAGGATAGATGCTTGCTTTTGTTTTAAGTACACAGAGTATGTTTTCAAAAACCTGTCCAAAGAATGTGACTATATCTAAAACTGTAACAAGTTTGGCTTATTCAAAATAACTTGTAGAACACATCAATTACTCTCAATCTTTGTGCCAAATTATTATGTAACTATAGATGGTTAAAAAATAGCAAAACATAATTTACTCATAAAAATATGATTTTTACAAATATATGCTAAAGCATTTAAAGTATTATGACATTTGATATTTACAACAACATGGGAAGACTGGGACTATTTTTGCTGTTGTTTTTGAGACAGGGTTTCTCTGTGTAGCCATGGCTATCCTGGAACTTGCTTTATAAACCAGCTGGCCTCAAACTCATCGAGATCTGCTTGCCTCTGTC
This sequence comes from Peromyscus nudipes, assembly GCA_902168325.1. NCBI lineage: Eukaryota > Metazoa > Chordata > Mammalia > Rodentia > Cricetidae > Peromyscus > Peromyscus nudipes. Next base: position 27,739 of record CABHPH010019170.1, on the reverse strand, counting down.
TCCTGAGTGCTAGGATTAAAGGTGGTTGCCACCACTGCCTGGCCAGACTGCGACTCTTAATATTCCCATTTACAAATGAGAAGGGTAGAATCTGTGTTGTCTCGTATAAATTATACATACACCTGCATAAATATTACAAGAGAGGTGAGCTAAGCTGGGATAGAGAGGATTTCTAAGAATGAATAGACTTTGAAGGAAACGAGGGGCAATAACTCAGAGCAACCTATGAAAATAAAATTTTACAGGATCAGAATGTTAACACAATGCTTGCTAGGGAAAAATAGCTTGGACATTCAAAGCATGATTTCAAAGGATACCAAATAAAGGGACTCTAATTTATCTTGTACTTCATTGAAGAAATTTATATGTAATGCTCTTATAAGCATCATCCACTAATTGATTTACATTTTCATCTGTATCTTAATTTTAATGCCACATTTACATTTATGTCAGTGATTAACACATATTTTGTGCCCACTATTTCTCTGACTTTAGTGACATTTTAGTCTATTCTCTTTTGGATCTGGAAGCTCAAGATTTCTAAGATTTTCTTTACTGTTAAAATTTCTCTGTATATCATTTATGTTTGTATATATGCATGATCTATATCTGTCTTTCAGTCCATCTGCTTGCCTATCGTTTATTATCTATCTGGATTATTATCCTTTTGTTAGATATAAATTATGTCATTTTTCACTAAAAAGGCAATATGGTCACTTTTATTTTGTAATATTAACTACACATTGGACTCAAATACATCTATGTGAACTTTGATAGATATGTGCTTCTCTTACCTCCTAACAGATTATCACAAACTTACAGGTCTGAAGCAACTCACCTTCATTGCCTCACTTTGTTTGTGTGTGTGTGTGTGTGTGTGTGTGTGTGTGGTGTGTGTGTGTGGTGAGAGAGGTTTTCAGGCATTTTTTTGACAGAGTCTCTTGTCTAAGAGATGTATAACCAAGGAGTTCACCAGATTACACTTCCATTTGAAGGTCATGGTACTTTTTGTAACTCAATGGCTGCTGTCCTCACCATTTTAGCCGTCAGTTATTTATTATAAGCTGGTGTTCCATGGGAATATGATCAAGGAGAACCAGGGTTTTATGATGACTCAATATCCATGTCACTGTCTCCTTTATTAATAAAAGTGCAAGAAGCGATGCACTGAGTCAGGCATGACTGCACCAAGCTATCAATTAAGACTCATCTACAGTGTTTTTGGCCACTAAACACAGAAAACTATCAGATAGAGTCTCGTCTCACACAACATATCCTGATTATACATCCGCCCCTCCAGCCAGTTTCTCCCTAACTTCCTTCCAGTCTGGATTCAATCACTTCCTTTCTGTCTATCATGATAAAAGAACAGGTTTCTAAGAGATAACAACCAAACATGAAAAATAAAATATAATAAGATGAAGCAAAACTATTATTAAAGTTAGACATGGCAACCATGGGAGAAAAAGAGTCCCAAGAGCAAGTAAAAGTGTAAGAGACCCATTCTCATAGTCAGAAGTCCCATAAAATACTAACCTAAGGGCTATAATATATACACAAAGGACCTGGTATAGACCTGGGTAGGCCCTGTGCTTGCTGCTTCAGTCTCTGTGAGCTCATATGAGCTTTGCTTAGTTGATTCAGAGGGCCGTGTTCTGGTGTTTCCAATGCTTCTGTCTGTCATGATAGACCTATTTTCTAAGGTATCACCATAATCCATAATCCATACCTTGAAAATGTGTGGTGGATATCTTTTGTGTTTAATGTCAATGGAAATAATCTCTTTGGAAGAAACAAAACTGGAACTTAGTTCACTTCCTGTAAAAGCTCAGTAGTATCACAAGGGAATGATAGAAGGGGATGACACTAACTTAAATATTCTTGCTTTAGCTGTGCTAGAGAATCCCATAGACAGTTCTTCATAAAATAAAGTTGAGTCTGAACTGATTGTAGCTTCATATCAATTCTGATAATCAGTGCAAGTTTGTGTCTTCCTCTGACTGCAGTAGATGTCTTCTACCTGGCCTGGTCAGCCACTTTGAAAACACTACATATTTTGGGGCAATAGCTGAGTGTGAAAACGTGAGCTGTGGTGATTTCCTTTACATGTGACTTGGAAAAGATGTTCAGACAGAGGAATGGAGTCACACCCACCATTAACTATTTGACTGAATTTTTTTGAAGGCAAGCCCTTGTTTAACAAGAGTATTCTGACATAACACTGCAGGTACACTTCTAGGTGCAGTGTTGTTTCTAATTATTAACTTTGTCCCAGTGAACGACACAGGGAGAGGTAAACACTGGTGTCCAGTTTGTGATTATTACAGGCCTCCCAGTGAAACTCTGCCTCGTGAGTGGAACAAGCCAGATGATGACTGTTTAAGCTGTAAAACTCCAGAGCTATTTGCTAATGTGGAGCCAAGTAAAATGTATGTTTTATCAATTTACACACATTATAGCTCAAGTGATTAATTTGAATTAAAAATCTGATAGAAAAAGAAAAACCAGATGTGCCTATAAAAATACTTCAACGTCTTACTTAAATCAACCCAGCATTCAGCCGTTTAACAATCATTTAACAAACATTTTTATAACTCCTGCGTGCCAGCCACTTACTGTTATTCATGAGGTCAAAGATTTCCTTGCAACACTGACAGACCTTAGGAGAGTCCAAGAAACTCCGTGTTCATTTCATAGTCACCTTGTGTTTAATGAAGAACAGAAATCAGAGCTCCTTCTTAGGACATTTTCAAGGTAAACCCAGCAGTCACCCGCTATCTTCCGTTTTCATACCTAATCTTTCATTATGCATCAACCTACCTTGTAAGACTTTGCACTTTTTCACAGATATTCTCTGTAATAAAAGTATACAACATCAGAAAATGTCATCAAAAGCAACACTACCAAAAACCAAACAAGTAGAAATTACAGGAGGTGAACATGAAAATAATAAAAAAATCAATGATCATGATGTTATTTGAATCACAGTATACCCTGAAAGTTGAAAGAAGTGTCTCTGACTTAATTATTTGGATACCACTTCACAAACAAAGGTAATTTATGGTACTCTATAATCAAATTCAGTATAAAATGTCTCTTCCTAAAGCTGAACATGTATTTAATGAAGTCATGAAATTTAAATATCCTTTGTTGGTCTCTTTACCTTCTGTGACCTCTGTTTTCTCTTGTGTGACTTAACAGGTAAGACTAGCCTATCTGATCAATACCCGTGTTTGCTCATTAAGGACATATTTAAAGTTAATGTAAAATTAATAAACTCTGCCTTCCAGTGACTAATTAACAGGCATATGTTTCCTAAACTCTGTGAAACCTTATAACTCCATATAATAAATCAGCAAGGAAGTCAGGGCAAGGGCAGGAATCAGAATTATCATTGCCATGGAAAAGCTACTCTGTAAGAATCAATACTTATCTTTGCCTTCTGTTCTCTTGTTTTAGGGAAATCCTAAAGTCATGGCTGAGTTTTGATTAATTTGTTTTAAAGATACTTAGGTCAACATAAAATTGAGTTGTATCTAAGGATTTAATTTTACCATTTTTAATAAGTACTTTCTTTGGTTTATTATAGGAGAAGTGTTCTGTTAGGCATTGTCACCTGTCTTTGGAAAACATAGTTTCCAAAGAACGTTTCTTTCTTTCTTTTTTTAATAGAAGGAAGGGTTTATTTGGGATTATATCTCCAGAGGATTCAAGGCCATCACCATCATAGCTGGGAAGTATGGCCACAGGTAAATATTTTCAAGGAATCTTGTCTTGTCTTCTGTGATCCATTGAAATCCAAGGAGTCATCATTCCCCAGGCTTAGTGTCTGTGAATTGGTCTTTCTGTTGAACTTCACCGGTGACCTCTCATTATCTGATAATACTGAGGTCATTGAAGGCAAGTGGAGAAAGCCACACAAAGACAGCTTTGAGGCATGCAATGGGAGTGTCCAGCCAAGAAAGGACCAACTGCTCACTGACTCAGCTCTCACACTTTACATAGTATTTCTATGGATGCTTATCATCACACACTTTGTGTTTTGTACTTTTTTTTTAATGATGAATGTTTTAGAATGTTTCTGAAGTAGAGTGCTGAGATTCTCCTCGATGCTCAAGAGTACAAGAAGCTGCAGTTAGGACAAAGTCAATTCATGCTAGAGGAGCTTTGCTCAAAATTGCATTATAGTGCAATTGAGTGAATTGAGTGTGTGTGGATACATAAGCACATAGACACACATACATGTATAGAAATACATGTAAAAAAAGGTTTTGTAGTGGCTGGTGAAACACTGTGAAGAGAGGCTTGCAAAGCTTAACTCTTTATTTCCCGTAACAGCAAGGTTCATAAATATCTAATTCTATGATCAAAAGAGCCTAACTAATATTAATTATGAGAATCAACCACTAGTGAGAAAAAAATCAGTAGACTCCTACAATTTATGGATTAACATATATGGGTTAGAAGCAGTGAGGGGGGAGTTTTCTCTGTTATAAAATTTCCAGTAGTCTGTTAGGATGAAGAAAAAGCAAAATCAATTTAAGTAATGAGATTGCACTCTACAGATAAATTAGAATGGGATGTCTCACCACTGACTGATATATACATATACCCACAGATCAAAAAACGGTTGCTTCCACAGTGTATTTTATTTTCTGTATTTTATACCTCATTTTATAGCTAGTGGCATTGCAATTGCTCGCCTAAAATGTTTGCAAAGTGTTCATTCACTGACTCAAGTATTATACGTTTACTGGAACCCATTTACTGTTGTCTGCTCACAAAGAAAAACATCTTGTGGTTTGTGTAAAAGCAAATAAAAGACTAAATTTCAGAGTCTGAATTCAAGGGTCATCTGTCAATAAGAGAAAAGAGATGAGGTTATGCATAATAAAGCACATTTCAGTCATGTGCAATGCCCACCATAAACTTAAACCACTTAAAAGCCAGGACACTGCAGTAGCACCTGGGTACACACCTCCTGGAGTGATGTTAGTTGATCTTCACAAGGTGATATGAAAGTAAGAAGTCATTTTAGAGTGGAGAACATAGCTGAAGAATCACAACTCCAGAATTTACAGTGTTTCATAAATTTGTGAAATTGCTCATTGGAAAAGAAATAGCTAAAGCAATAAAAATACCATTTGAAGAGCTTCTGAGGTAAAGGGGAAAATTCTTACTTTGAAGATTGAACTTATATCATTCTAAGACATACAGAATCATATTTTTTGTCTATTACTGTATCGCCTCCAATCAATGGAAGTAACCTCTTTTATACGAGCAAACATAAACATGCACAGGACATAGAAGCAGATTAGAGACTGTCATCTTGCACCAGCAGCAGTAGACCTGACAGTAAAAGGAAATGTCTTAATGGTATATGCTACAGTTATCAATATGCAGAACTTGCTCCCTAGTTATGGGTAAATATTTTGAGGTAGTGATTTTGCCAAAATTGACAAAATGGTTACTGATTTTGATTTTAGCTTCTAGAATAGTTGAGTATTATTTTTTGGCATTTTAAACTTTCTCTATATATGATTAAAGTCTACAATCCTCTTTATTGTCAACTCCTTATCTAGGCACGTTATGAAATTCACTAATGCTAACCTGCTCACTTGCCACTGACAGGTCCATGCTGAGCAGAACTTTGCCTTTATACCACTCCTCTTTGACTTAAAAAAGTGGATTTTTTAAGGTCTCTTGATATTTCCACTTGGATGCTTCAAACACCCAACAAAATATGAGGGATGAAATGGCTTTTTTAAATTACAGATTTTTTCCCTGTGTTCAATGAATGGTACCCTCATTTATGACATTATAGAAGAAAAACATCGTCCTCCTTACATCCAATTGACCTCACATTGAATATGTGTCTTATATTCTATTGTAACCACCAGTAATTCCGTGGTTCATATTGCATTAGAAGCTTACAATCTGCTCTCTACCACCCACTCTCTGCATTCTGAAAGCTTTGTTTAGGCCCTCCAAAATTCTGATAAGCAGTTTTCTTTTAAAAATTTTTCTTTTTGATTTTTCTAAAGACAGGCTTTCTGTATGTAGCCTTGACTCTCTTGGAACTAGTTAAAGGCAGGCCTTGAACTCAGAGATCTCCCTGACTCTGGATCCAGAATGCCTCGCTCAGATTAACAGTTTTCCTGACTTCCTTTTGTAATTGATGCCCAAGTATTTAATTCATAATAATTGTGCTTTCCCCCTTTTAATTATTATTAATTTTTAATTATACCAGGTAATGGATGTCATTGTAACATTTCAAAGACAGTATCGTTATACTTTCATCTTATTCACTTCCCCTACATCCCTCCCCTGCTCCCTCTGTCCCACTCCTGTTGGTCTCGTTATCCCCACAAATCCTCCCGTAAGCTCTCTTACAATGTTTCCTTTACCCCTCCTCACTGTGTCTTTATTATTATTATGCTGCTGCTGCTGATGATGATGATGATGACGATGATGATGATGATAATGTTCCCATACCTCACAGTGCCTTCAGCTGCCTTTGTGTGCCAGGCTCTCTCTGATTGCCCTTCTTTTAAAAACTTGTTTGAAGGTGTTATTTTCTTTTTTAGATTTATTTATTTATTATGTATACAGCATGTATGACTGCAGGCCAGAAGAGGGCACCAGATCTCATTACAGATGGTCGTGAGCCACCATGTGGTTGCTGGGAATCGAACTCAGGACCTCTGGAAGAGCAGTCAGTGCTCTTAACCTCTGAGCCATCTCTCCAGCCCCTGAAGGTGTTATTTTCTTTTCGATCCAAACCCACAAGCCTAGTTACAGGCCTGTAAGCTCTCTTTCTGAGGAAGATATCTATAATCTATCAATTTCTGAGTGATGTCTTCCCCATCCACTTCTTCCTTCCACTTGAATTCTGAGCACGGATTTCAGTATTAAAAATCCTCAAAACATCCAAAAGAGAGCCATCATATAGTACAGCTAGACTACTGACACTCATTCAAAGGACTTTATATCTTACTACAGAGACACACGTGCATCTGTGTTCGCTGTTGCTGTTTCCAATAGTTAAGAAATCAGCCTATATCTTCATCTACTGATGAATGGGTGCTAAAAATGTGGTGTATATACACAGTGGAATATTTCTGAGCCCTGAAGAGGAATAAAATCATACATTTTTGAGTACAAGGATAGTTTTTGAAAGCTTTATACTGACTATCTTCACCCAGGCTGCAAGAACCAAATTCCATAGATTCTCCTTTATAAATGGTTACTAGCTTCACATGTTTTGTTTTGTGTGTTTGACCAAGAGAATATGCAAGCCGGGAATCAAAAGCCAAGCTATTAAAAGCTAGTTACAAATGCAATATTTAAAATGTGGATTTTAAACATGAGCATGAATGGCTAAGACACAGGTTATGAAAAGAAAATCTCATTGCTGAGCATGGGTTATTTTGTGTTTTTGTTCAGGAGGCTCAGAGGTACCCAGACCAATGACAGGTTGTTGCACTTGTTTGTGGTTGCTCTCCATATCTAGATAACATGACAGAATGGATGAAGACACCACACACTTTGGATTTAGGACATACACAGTCTTAAACTAACTAGGAAATTTTCTCCATGCTGATGAGCTTTTATAATCCCAGAGGTGCCATGCGGGATTATGGGGGGGGGACCTCAATGTTTTTACTTGATGTTGGATGCTGCATGCTACAACTATCACACAAGTAAGTTTTCTGGTGCATAGGTGGCACAGATGTTCATGGGCATAATCAATCACTCTCTTGATTGGATTTGAGGCCCGCTCTATAGGAAGGTATTGATAACTTCTCACACGACATAGCAGAGAAGCAATTTTTTGTTTGGATAAAAGGTCATGCCATCTTAATATTTAAATTCGTGGTCAGATTGTTTTGTTCTTTACCTTAGCCAGAGAAACTTCTTTTTACAGCAGATATTAGTCAATGCAAGGACTCATACATGTTCAACGTGATGACAATAAATGACTGTGAGTGCTCAGCTGTGAATGGGACATTTTATAACAACCACAGCAACTATGACCCCTTAATACACACAAAAGGTTCAAGGAATACTGTGAAAGATTGGTAAAAGAATGCCAGAGCTAGAGGGATGGGGAAGAACACTGTGAAATACCTGCTGGATATGACTTGAATGCAGCATACATGAAATCATTGCAGTTCTGATTTCCTACACAAGATTTATGTGAGAACAAGTCTATTAAAAACACCAACTGGGATGAACAAGGAATAACCAAAAGCTAGGACACTTTAATTTTGTTTTCTTATAATATATACTTAATGGTAATAGTGAGTTTTATAATAGTTCTACTTTGAATATTTTGGAGTAATCTGTGGACTGCTTCTAATAATAGCTATGTTGATTTCTAATACCATCATAATGTATATAGTTCCCTTTACCTTTCATCTTTATAACCAAGTTTTTTATGTATTTTAACACAAATAATATCTAAGCTTATTTAATTTGAACTTCTCTGGTGATTTAAGATGGTGGAGATTTTTTTCTCTACCTCTTAGCATTCGTTTGTCCTTTTTTTGAAAAATGTATATTCTCATAATTTTTCTATTTTCCTATCTTTTTCGCTTTTTAAGACAAGGTCTTAAACTATTAAAAAATTCTTTAGCAAAAAGAATGACAAATTATGTTGAGAGAAAATAATATGAGAAAAGACACTAAATAAAAATTATTCCTGAAAGCCATTTCTTTAGAAAGCATAATTCTGTTTTCTCGTGTTTAATTGCTCTTGGATGAACAGATATAATTACTTTAGAGATGTGGTACTAATCAAGGTTATTATGACTACCCCGGTGAGGCTGCACTCTCTAAGGCATTCTAAGTTACTCAGTTGTTTCTCAACTGTTCATATTACTATACAATTTTACCTATGGGTAGAGTTGCTTTTTTCTTTTCTAAGGCAGATCAGAATTGGCATCAGATGACAGTTTCGGTTTGGGAAAAAATATTACTGATTGTACGTCTGTGATTATTTAGCTAATCTTACTTTTTTGTTTCTCAGATCCTTGTTTTTTAATACAAACTCTATGTGTCCTTTAATATCATGTATATTCTCACTAATGTTATAACTGGGAGACATAGACAGGTTCAACAAACTGTTCATTATCTCCTAACAAGTGAAGTAGAGTGATCAGGTAGATTAAAAACAGATTGCATTTACAGTAACTTCTAAATTAAATACTAACATTATATCCTTCTGTTGGGGGGGACATGTAAGATTTTTGTAAATATCTTGTTTTTCTATAAATAACATGGTAAATTCTTGGAAAAAATCTCATAAGCTAAATACAAAGTAAAAATTTCACTGTCAAGGAGTGCTCCATAAAGCTGTAGAAAGGAAATATGAACATTATTAGGTAGATGGAAATTAAACCAATGAAGAATGCTTCAAAGGTTAGTGATGTGGTAACGAAGTAAACGGCGACAGAGCAGACTAGACAGAAAAGTTTTAGGAGCTTAGATGCATTGTTTCTAGAACAAATACTCCACAACCTAGAAAAATTAAGAAAACAAAGCTAAAGGATTTCAGATACAGAGACACTTGAAAATAACCCTGAGCTGTATGTTAAACTTAAAATTCTTGAAGAAGAGATTCTTACAAATATTGATGGCTCTGATAAAGATGTGATAGATGACCCAACAAGTCTAGGAGTGTTTCAGAGTTAACTCACCATGCTGCGTAATTCCCAAGGAGGAATCGTGCCACTGAAACTTGCATGTATTTCCTACTCCTCACGGCAGGTTTCCTAAGGACTGGTTCATTTCTCTCTTGCATCAGAGAGCCCATGCTACCGCTGGGAACTGATTTTATGCTGGAATTATAACAAAACCATTTTGACGTTTCCTCTAAGAATTCTGTTTACTTACTGTATATCAAATGAATGAGAGCACAGATTTATTATAAAAAAAAAAGATTCACAGCTGTTTGTTCCTTTGTACTTGTATCCATGTGGGAGTGTTCCCAATAACAATACAAGTAGCATAAAACAGCCATAAACAACATGTTTAGGTGCATGCTCATGAGTATCGCCACTCCAGTCGTGTATTTGACAATGGTTGTAAGAGACAAAGAAAATCTTTTGATGATGCTTTCTGGCAGAGACTTTGTATTTTATTTTTATTTTATTTTTATTTTTATTTATTTATTTATTTATTTATTTATTGGTTTTTCGAGACAGGGTTTCTCTGTGTAGCTTTGCGCCTTTCCTGGAGCTCACTTGGTAGCCCAGACTGGCCTCGAACTCACAGAGATCCACCTGGCTCTGCCTCCCGAGTGCTGGGATTAAGGGCGTGCGCCACCAACGCCCGGCTGTATTTTATTTTTAAAACACTGTAGAATATTACTGCCCAGTCAGTGGGCAGGGTGGAGCTTATAATGTGTGTATCAGAGGGAACACCATTGGAGTTCAGAGACAAGATTTCAATGTCACCTTGATTATTTCCAAGAGTTCAAAATAGGAAAAGAACTGTGTGGCACTGGAAAAGGGGTTAGGAGTATACAAAGTTGGAAAAGAATGAGTTTAGGCAAAGCCCCAAACTAGAGCAAGGTACATGATTTATTCCTGCATAAACAAGAAACCAAAGACAATTCTTACCTTAAAGTCTACCAAAGAGCAGAAAAAAAAAACAGACAGAAATACACATCTTTTGTCTAAGTAGTTTTTATAAAAAGAAAGCAATTACCAAATTTTAACCCAGCTTTGATATCAAATATTAGAGCTGCTTTTAACAGGCATGTCACAGAAAGGAGGAATGATCTGTTTGCTTCATTGTGTTTTCCTTTATGGATGAAACTATCATAGTGTGGCATGGGTCATTCTTAAAGCATTTGAATGAGGGCATAGACATGAACTGTCCAAGTAGGGATTTTTTTCTTTTAAATCCATACATAAGATAATTAGGAGCAATTAATACGAAGGAGAGCATGGATTTGAAGGAAAGCATGGTGAGATATGTGGGATGTTTTGCAGCAGTTCTCAATCTGTTGGTTGCGATCCTTTTGGCAAATCTCTATCTCAAAAATTATTTTCCTTACTATTCATAACAGTAGCAAAATTTCAGTCATGAAAATAGTTTTATGGTTAGGGTCAGCACGACATGAGGAACTGTATTAAAGTGTCACAGCGTTAGGATGGTTGAGAACCACTGGATAGAGGGAGGAAGGAGAATGATATAATTATATTGCAATTTCAAAAAAATAAATAAAAGATGAAAATAAGGGAATATAACTACGAAAACATTATTATAAAAGGAGTCACGGAGCTGTTGAGATGACTCAGTTATGAACACTTGCTGTTCTTCCAGACAACCCCAGTTCAGTTCCCAACAACTAAGATTCACAACTACCTGTTACGTCCTACTCCTGAAGATATGATGCCCTCTTTTGACCTCTGGGGATACACACATATACATGTAAATACAAGAGACTAGAAACAAAAACGCACTAATAAATAAAAAAAATTCTCTTTAAAACGTGAAGCAACTATCATATCTAAATTTTTCAATGAGAAGGATGATTGAGTTTACTTATCATAGGGCCTAGAAATGATCCAGTCACAGAGACTATTTTTGAGTCATTAATTTAATAATCATTGTTTCAGAAATGAAAGCTGAGAAATTTAGAATGACTTTCAAGCTTCTTAGTTTATTGATAACATGACTAAGTTAAACTAACAGAACATGCAGACTTTGCTCGAAGGATACATTTTAAAACACTTATCTTACCCTCTTGAAGCCACTTATAAACTGGTGTGGTCTAAATGAAATATGGAAGCATACAATAAACTTCTACTCACAGCGTCACCAAATCCTTAGTTAACTATGAATGGTGAAATGTCCCTAAAGAAATATGCATATTTTCACAAATTTACACTCATATGTATTTATCCATACACAAAGTAATTTTAAAAATGGGATATGTGCGCATTATACATTAAATGATTTTCGTATATTCCTGAGCCCCCTTTTCACCTTATGTACCTTAAGTATCATTCTATGTTAGCACAAATGGATCCCCTTTATTTGTGAAATGTTTTTCTTTTGTTCTCCTGTAAATTGGATTGCTGGTTATAGTACGTACACGTGTCCCAGGAGTGAATGAAGCAGGCTTCCCGGTCCTTTCACTACGCCATGGGCCAGGCTGTGTGCTTTGTCCAAGGAGATGCTGGTGGGTGTTGTAAGTGCAGCCTGGAGTGTGCTTTGTGTTAGGACTTAATCCCATGTTACTGTATTTGTCATGATATGAAAAACTCCCAGAGACCTGTTGCCTTCTGTAGGAGTAACCGTCTTATTAAATAAGAAACACAGAGCCAATGTAAAGATAAAAACCCAAGAGGTCAGAGCTAAGAGCCTTACCCTTCCTGCTTCAGCGATCCTCTTCAGCCAAGAGAGACCTACTTCCTGTGTGTTTGTCTTTATATAGACTTTCTGTTCTGCCTTCTCATTGGTTGTAAACCCAACCACATGACCGCCTCGTCACTGCCTGTCTGTACAGACCTCCAGGTCTTCTATGGTTGGTATTGAGATTAAAAGCGTGTGTGTCCAATGCTGGCTGTAGCCTTGACCACACAGAGATCTACCTAGCTCTGCCTACCAAGTGCTGGGATTAAAGGCGTGCACCAGCACTGCCCAGCTTTTGCTATGGCTCTAATAGTTCTGACCCCCAGGCAACTTTATTTATTAACATACAATTCACATTTTAGTACAAATAAAATATCATCATAGCCTCCTCTGCCTGATCTCACAGTGACATTCGGGGGAACTGATCCACAGGTAGAGTGTGTCCCACAAACAACACATATCTCTCAGCATGAATCAATTTATTGATTCAGAGAAACTTAAACCCATGAGGGATAAATGATTTTTTCATATTTCACATAAACATAGTACATGTGCCAATGTAACAATAGCTGACAAGATATATTATCTAATGTATATGTACTATATTTACGATTAGAACTTAAAATATTCCCCAATGGACCTGATAAAATATCCACATTGAGCTTAATGAGGTTTATAACTTTATCAATGGACTTATCCATCAGGAATCATAGCTGAAATGGTGCAAATTATACTTGAATGGTTAATAAATGTGACGTATCTTATATTATTATAATGTCAATATACTTCAGAATTCTAGAGTACCTTATTATGGAAGATTTGTTATGGCTATTTTTCAAATTTTAGATTAATCATTTAGAGAAATTATTTGGCAAAATTTCTCTGTGAAATTGCTTCATATATTGATTGTTTTTCTATAGAATCTGCTTATATATTTATTCAGCACTTGTAATAACTCATAAAATTTCAAAAATGCCAAGACAATTATAGTTGAGCCAGAGAAAATTTTAATATTTATGATCAAGTATAAAAACTGATTTTAAAGTGAAGATAAAACACAAGAGAAATATATCCTGAGTAGAGGTGAAATAATGTGGGAAGATGAATTACAGAAAGCTGAAAAGTGACGTTAAGTGCTTGCAATAGTTGGGGGAAAAATTTAACATGTTCTCAGTTACAAATTTACTGCTTAGATAAGAATCATTCCAAAGGTTTGTGATAATCCCAGAATTATTGGAATAACCAAAATTAATATGTTTACATATTGAGGAATGTGATAGCTCCACTGATCACACAGAGTAAAGTATATGATTGGTTTTGACGTTGGGGAATGCTGTATGAATATAATGATTTCATATTGTCTAGCAAATTGATGGATCTTGCTCATAAACTTGTAGTTAGGTACATTATCGCATATATGGCTTGTTTTAAGCATAGAATTGAATTATATCCACATTTCTCTAATTGTGTTTTCAAAATGAAGGCCCACTGGGTAAATGAGCATGGGATTCACCACCTGCAGTAGATTATAAATTGCTATTAAATAAGTAGGAAGGTTATTCTCTAAAAAGTCAGAGAGAAATTCACTTTAGAATGCTAGAATAGGTATTTCCCGAGCTTTTTTTCTTTTTACATGCCTTCATATTTTATTGATTTTTGACTTTTATGGTCATCCATGTGTGTAATGGTGGCACTTATCTGCCCCGAATAACAGGCTCATTGATGAGGTTCTGAAGTCAAGGAAGCTTGGTTTAATTCACACTACTCTGTTTTCCAACTTCCATCAGAACTCTGAGTATCTTTCTGGAGTAGAAATTGCTCTATGCCTTAAATGTCTATGAGACCTGGAGAGTTTGAAACAATTCCGTGTCCAGAGAGGACTGGCATAGGGGTGATAGTCCACAGTATTCTCCACTCTGCTCAAAAATGCGCATCTCTAGTGGTTGGAAGTACAATTTAAGTCAAGGTTAAAAGCCTGGATTCCCCTGGAACCGTAGTTGGGAAAGTAATAGATCCTGAGCATACAACCGGGGCATGATTTCCTGCACCTCCATCATGCTTCTTGTTGTTCTTCATGTTAGTTTTGCTGAACTGTTCTTATGCTTCAGAAGCTGGATCATGACCACAAAAAGGAAGATATAACTTTCAAAATTCTCAGTTGCTAGGTGTTGGGATGTTGTTGTTGTTGTGAGCAGATCCATTGACTTTCTCCTTCAGGAAACCACCATTTTTAAAAGATTTATCTTGTTTTTAATTATGTGTACCTGTGTGTGTTCCTGTGTGCATGCATATGTATACATGTGTATGTGTGCATGTGTGTATACATATGTGTGTGTGGGTGAGGGGGGCGAGTATTTTCTCATGTGAGCATAGGTGCCTCAGGAAGCCAGAGTTGTGTTGGATTTCCAGGGCCTAGAGTTAATTCAGATGCAAACTGTCAGATGCTGGGTCTGAGAAAGGACCTCAGAACCCGAAATGCATAAGCTCGTAACCACTTAACCATCTCTTTAGCTTCTAAGCCACCATTTAAATGTTGAATGTTATTTGGAAAAAATATTAGCTTCTGAAAACTAACATAAGGGATATACATCTAATCCCTCCCCCCCGCCCCCCCCAAACAAAACCATAGCTGAGAGAGCTTAGCTTTGAAGCGTCAGGGCTTCCTTCCCCATAACTGCCCCCAACAGCACAGAGTGTCTTCCTCCAGCACACAGACCGAAATTGTCGCTCACACTCCCCTCCCGGCCTGTTCACATAAAGGCTTTGAGACAGAAACACAAAGTCAGGGATCGCAGTTCCCAGCTCATTTGCCAATAGTTCCTGGGACAATCGGATTACAGAACAAGAAGCAGATGGCTGTGCCTGTCCTCTGCTCCTTTGCAATGGCAGGAGAGGATGTACCTAGGGAAGATGAGACTATCTTCATTGAAACAGATTTTCAGGACGTTTACGCCCCAGGTTTCTACTGAAGACAAAGTACTTCCATACAGTTAGGGCAGCCTGTACATAGTTGAAACATACAGCTCTGGAGTTGGCTACTTTTGCTAAGACATGTTTTGAATTTGCAAGATCTTTACGATAAAGTTTTAGTTTAAAAAGACAAGGAACAAAAGCACGCGTACTCGAGCAGTTGATGTTAATAGATCCATGTCTCAAATAAAAGCAGAAACTTCTAACAACACATTTACCGGAGTGAACTAGGATAACTGAAAAGTCAGAATTCTCCTAGAATCAGAGCCATCCTTGGAGACTTACAGCTAGCACTGGGCACCTACAGAAACTGAACCAATAGAACCACTGGTACTCCAAGGCATTTCCAAAAAGAATAGCACAATAAAATGCTTGTTGGTAGAGGCTTCTAGATGGGTTTGATAGAACAGAAGACAATCTAGAAATACTAACGAGGAAAGGTATAATCAGGGAGAACCTGGATAAGGTTATGTATACCTCCCTATGGATCAGGAAACTTCTCACCCAGGGCTCTTGGAGAAAACACACTGGAGCTCTCATATCGTGTGTGCACAGAGTTCACTGAAGGAATCTGGAGAGTCACTGTCTACACACAACCAGACAATAAAAACAATTAGCCCTAGAATGGAGGGATATATACTCAAAACTGCTAAATCAAAAGCTACAAAAATGAAATAAAAGATGATCTAATTAGCAGAAAGAGTGAAAGACAGACAAATATGACAGAAAAAAAGGAGGAAAGATAAATGAGTGGGAGAAGCAAGGAATGGAGTGATATATAGTGTATTGTTACTAAAAGCATGCTGATGGCCTTTGGATGTGGGAACATAATTAACATGCACAGCTAGACTATGTCAAGTTTCTGTCACAGGCATGTTAGGAGATAAAGCAAGTACTTGAGATTGTGCCAAAACAAATTTATTGTTTATTTATTTATTTATTTACTTATTCATTTATGTGTTTGTATGTGTGTGTATCATTTATGTGCATATTCGTGTGTATGTGTGCGCGTGCCTGTGTGGTAGACCATGACATGCCTATTGAAGGCCAGAGGACAAGGTGGAGTCAGCTGTGCATTATGGAGATTGAACTCTTGTCTTCAGACTTGGCAGTAGGAGTCTTTCTTCACAGGCCAACTCACCAGCACCCAAACAGTTTGTTACTGAGGGTTGCTCATTCAGAAAAATAAAACAAAACCAGAGTGAAAGAGTGCTACAGCTCCAACACTCTAAAAGTTGATAAGAGAATTAACATTTTGCAGAAATCTGCAAGTTGGCTGTGTTAATCTCACAAAATTACAGAAAAATACATAAAACAGTAGGATACAGTCAGTTTCAGACCCCAAACAGACATCTACGAGTGTTAAAAGGCTGAACAATCTGTAGTAGCAGATGTATTTGTGTATTTGTCCTGCGTTTTATTTCGCCACATATGGCTTTGTATTACCACTGAGCACGAGGGCCGGGCTTCTGCTCCTGTGGCTGCAGTCAAGGCAGAAATGCCGTTTATACACATGTTCCCACCCAGGTGCTCCAATTATATCTGACTTTGACTATTTTTCTATGACATTTTGTTATAACATTAGGTCACCAGAGGCATTAAATAGCACAGCAAAAGATTTTCATCAATTCTCCTTGACAGATTGATTCTCATAGACTGTATGGAACCATACACAGTCTATATTCAATATTTTATTAAAAGATTTCAGAATAGGAAAAAACCCTATGCATACACACACAGTTGGCCACCTCCTCTAGGGATTCTAATGCCAGCAAAACCAGTTCAGTTCCATGCTTTTCCCCAATCTTGCTCTTGGCTGCCACATTTCACTTGGATAGAGAATTGCAAACAAAAGCTGGTACATCAGCCACTGGCTTGGGTACAGTAAGTGTCAGTTATTGAATTCAGAAACGAGGAACGATCTGTTCTGCTCTAACAATGCAGGTAGTAAGGGATTAAAAATGAATTTTGTATGTCAATATAGTGCAAATTATCATGCCCCACAATATAATGGATTTTTATAATTGTCCAGTCTTGTTTGAAAGAATCTAGTTGAAAATATGAGTGCAGTGTAACCATATATCCTTGGCCTGTTGTGACTTGAAATCATATCCCATTCTGTTGTTAAGTTAGAATTTTTTTTATTAAAATTTTTTCATTTTGCATACCAACCACTGATCCCCTTATTATCCATCATCCTTCTGCTCCCCCGACCCCTGCCTAACCCCCCCTTGACCCACCCCTCCTCCCCTCCTCCAAAAGGGTAAGTTCTCCCATGGGGGATAGCAAAGCCTGGTACATTCAGTTGGGGCAGAACCCAGCCCTTCCCCCCTGCCCAGACAAGTCCTAAAAAAATGGTCTCTTTGAACTTACTCTCCCACTGATAAATTAACATACAGTGAGTCAACACAAACAAATCCAAACTCTAGTTTTTACCCCTTCCTTCCTTGTCACAGTGAAGGAGAGGGTCTGAGATTCTGTAGAATTCAATGCATGTGAAACTTACATTAGTCATATTAACAAGCTCATTGAATCTTGAAAAGATTCAGTCTAAACTCTGATATTCTAGGGAAAATGGGATGCCGAGTACTTTGCAAGCGGCTCATATGCTTCCTCTCTTACCCTAGCCTCTCCTACTAATGATCAAAAACACACTCAAGTTGCATCCACTTGAACTGACCAATTTATTTCAAATTTCTCAGTGATAGATTTTTAAATTATCTCCATTAAATGCTAGAATTAGTGCTATAAAGGGGCTCTAGATAGCACTTGGTGGAAACATTGTATTCACAGGTGGGGAACCAATCATGATGTCATTTTATAAAGTATCTCCTGTACCTTTCAAGATTTTAGACTAATAAGTAGTCAATTATGTTGCTTCTGTGGTTGAAATAGCTTATAATTGATTCAAAATACAGGAAATATAATTTTTGTGTGAGTATTTCTGCTTATGTAACATGAGTCATTCAAAGACTAAATTTGTAAGAACTAATGATGAAAGATATTTGTCTGTACTTGCCACAGTTTAAAAAATATTATTAATAAATTTACTTAGTATCATATCACATATTTTTCATCTTGGACCTGTTTTGTTTTAAGAATCAAATGGTAAAGGCCGGGCGGTGGTGATGCACGCCTTTAATCCCAGCACTCGGGAGGCAGAGCCAGGCGGATCTCTGTGAGTTCGAGGCCAGCCTGGTCTCCAAAGTGAGTTCCAGGAAAGGCGCAAAGCTACACAGAGAAACCCTGTCTCGAAAAACAAAAACAAAAACAAAAACAAAAAAAAAAAAAGAATCAAATGGTACATAAAAGCATTCAGAATTTTATTATTGTGTTTTGATAGGCTTGTAAGTATAGAAGATATAAAATATAAAGTACAGTAGTCAGAGATAATTAAAGAGTAATTATTTTATATGCTCATTAGATAATAAAGAATGGATGTAGACACTCTATAATATTGTTGTAAAGACTGAATAGATATGGTGTGTCTCATGCACTTTAGTTTCATGACAATATACCCACAAATGGCTATAAATGTGTTTAATTTAAAACTCAACAAATATCAGAAAATATAAACTATGTATAGAAAAAATTTGAAAGAGTGTAGCAATATGAGCATTGAAAATTCAATGTAAAAATAATACTTGTAAATTCAGTCTGATGTTCTTACGTTATTTCATCTTACTTTAAAGGGTAGCATGAAATATTTGTATCCAAGAAGTTTTAGGAAAGTGACTATTAAATCTGGAAAAATTCAAATGAACTGAGCAATCAAATTGCTGCTCATAAAATTTAATGAGTTTTACAATAGCTTATAAATAATATGCAAAAGAACCATTCTTTAAAAATTGTCTTTTGATAAGATGTGAGAACTGTTATTCTATTAACATGTATGCATATTATTAGAAAAAATACAGACACAGAAGTATAACTCTATTTTGAATGGTGCATAATAACTTCCCCAAACTTGTCAGAAAATTGAAGTGAACATAAATGCATGTTTATGTGCTAGATTAAGCTATGTGTGTGTTTAAATATTAAGAGCAGTGCCCATTCTATTTTAACTATTTTATAATGTATTTTTAATATTCATTTATTTCATTTTCACATGTCTAGTTAATCATGAAGTATACCATACTCATGACAATAAATATTTAGACTCTTTCTAGGTTTTGTAGCTTCATCAATATTTCTAGACATATTTTAGTAAACACATTCAATTTCAAGGTATTTATTCAAGCAATTGAACAAAATTTTAAATAAGAGGATTTATTTTTATCTTTATTTCTATGTGTCTGTATGGTTATATTTAGGGACCTAGGAAAGGCAGAAGAGGGTGGCATGTCACCTGGAGCTGCAGCCACAAGTTTTGAACAGGACCCACTGTTTGTGCTGGAAATCAACTCTGTGTCCTCCAGAATGGCAGCAAACTCTTGTGATTACTGAGTCATCTTTCCAGGCTCTAAACACATGTCTTCATTACCTCAAGGTACAACTCCAACTCTTTGACATTCCAAGTTAAAACCTTTTCTGCATTTTTAATGCATGACCATTTGAGCATAGCATTCAACGGATGTGCTACTTTTGTAAGACACGTGTTACCCATAAGATTATAGTACACTTTGAAGTGAATTGCTCTCTGTGTTCATTCCATGTTCCTGACTCTGTTATTGTACTCAGGGAAACTATGAGTGGTTGAGAATTAGACAGCTCATTGTGCTTCAGAATCAGCAGTATGAGGCATAGTGAATCCATTAGTTCATAAATCAACCATCAACACTTTCACCCTGGTAATTTTGTAGCAGTGTCTATAATTTTAGCAAAAACCTATTTAGTTGTCTTGGGTGTTGTTGCTGAGAATTCAGTTTAACACATGCTAGAATCATTTAGGAAGAGTGCCATAAGGATAAATTATTTAGACAGGATGAACTGTGTGCATGTCCTGTAGGGCCTTGTCTTTTATTTACCAATGCCAGTGCACCTGCCCTGTTGTTGAAGACACCATTCCCCAGCCAAGAGTTCCTAAAGAGCATAAAAGAAGACAAAGCTAGCTGAAAGCAAACAAGCAAGCTAGTAAGGATATGTGAGTTCTTGTGTGTATGTGTGTGTGTGTGTGTGTGTGTGTGTATGTATGTGTGTGTGATGTGCATGTGGGTTTGTTTGTGTGTGTATGTTTGCATGTACAGTATGTGTGTGTTTATCTTTGTTTTGGACAGTTGATGTGAGGAGAGTAGCTGCTTGATTTCCTGCTTGGACTTCCTGGAAAGACTGGACTGTAAGCTGGGATCAGAAGACAAACCATTTTGTCAAATATGTGTCACTACACTCCAAAGAAAACTATCATTTCTTAATCATCTGTTTAGAATTCAAAGACATACATAGGTAAAAACTGAAGTGGAACTATAATCACATATATTGATAGTGAAAACGGCTAATGGAATCAAAGTGGCATGCATGAACACCGTGAATAATGACACTAAGATATGTTCTCCAGTTCACAAATTTCAGTTGCTTGTCACAATTGTGAGATGCAACTAAAATTGTAGTGAAAATAAGTGCATTTAAATTAATCAACATAGAAACATTAAGCAATTATTAAGCAGAAAAGTTTTGAGATGAATAAATAAGATTAAACGCTATTTCTTGAAAAGTCTAATTTAGGAGACACAATTTTGAGAAATATGATGAATGTGATAAAAGAATGAAGAGGCAGATAGAGAAATCAAAGGGTAATTCCATATAATAAAAAACAACTACCAAAAAATGAGGTATATTTAATTCCAGGAAAATATCATCTGCAATCGTCAGTATCTAGTGGACCCTAATTCAGTAAACAGCATTGCACAGATGTTGTGAAAGATGAACATGATCACCTTGCCCTTGCTCTTGATATTAAAGAAATGGTCTTGACATTTTATTCTAGTGAGAAATTTTCTGGTCTCTTTGTCCTCAAAGCTAACAAAATCCCCTTCAGTTTCTAGTTTGCTGAGAATGCTATGCTTTATCCAGCTCTGGACTGTATCAGTTGGGGCGATTATGTTATCTTTATTTTTAAATAGTTAGAGCAATAGATTCCATGCTGATTTGCTAATCTCAAAATCTATCACTTATTCCCATAATAAATCATATGTTTCCAAGATTTTTTTTGTTCTTGATATAGTAGAAATGGTTTTCTAAGATTCATTTTGGAGCTCTGGAATATTGTAGTCTTTCAGTCCCTGATTTAATAAATACCCAGATAAGTGACTTTTCCACTCAGAACTGGGCAGTGAAAATGTGATTTTTATTGCAGCTTTGGAGAGTTGATAGTGTAATAGGGACTATGCCCATTCATGAGGAAATGTGACAGTATAACTTTTTACATTTGTGTGTATGATTGAAGTTTTCAATAATTATTATTTTTCCTCCTGGCCTTTTGATGTAAAAACTTATGAGTCTTAAAGCAATTAGTATGTAGTAACTTTTTCAAATTTAGAATGGTTTTCAAATTTCAAAGTTTAGAATGGTCTATGTTTGGATATGTATTAATTTCTTAATAGATCTAACAAATCCATCAGATTCTGGACAATTTTTGCAGTCATTTTAATTATCCTTAATGCACATTTCAAATTATTTCAGTAGGTTATAATTCTTCTATAACGAATTTGATGGCTTGTGATTCTCTTTCAGACCTTCTGTTTTCAAATGCAGTGTTATTCAAAATTCCATGTTATCTCATAAGCTTAGGAATGCAGACAAGCTGGCTGAGTTCTTAACATTGACTGGTTGTAAACATGTTGCCTTCTTTAGAAAGCTTTCCTGGAGCATCGCACATTTATTAAAGTTTTGTGAAATTATAATCTTATCATTGCTGATTATCTCTGTACTATTTCTCCTACTGTATTACTTTCTTTTACTTTTAACATTTACTCAGCACTTTTTGTTTGTTTATTTCCTTTTTTATTAAAAATAGATTCTTTTCTCTTACAATATGAAGTTTTCCCTCCCTCTACTCTTCATAGTTCCTTCCCCGCTACTCTCTTCTCCGGATTCACTCTCTTTCTGTCTTTTATCAGAGAAGAACAGGCTTCTAAGAGATAACAATCAAACATGATGAAATAAAATATAATAAGATAAAGCAAGACTATTATATCAAAATTGAACATGGCAACCCAATAGGGAAAGAAAAGAAGTCCCAAGAGGATGAACAAGAGTCAGAGACCCACTCATTCTCAGAGTTATGGGTCTCATAAAAATCCTAAGCCAATAGCTATTGTATATACACAGAGGACCTGGTGCAGACCCGTAGGCTTGCTACTTCAGTATCACCCCATATGTTCCTTGCTTAGTTGATTTAGAGAGCCTTGTTCGCTCAGTGTACTTTTCCTCTCTGGCTCTCACACTTTCTGCTTCCTCTTTCGTGGGTTCCCCTGAGCTCTGAGGCAAGGGATTTTGATGGAGCCCTTCCCTTTAGACTCTCTCCATGTAATGTATGGATGTTGTCTCTGCATCTCTTTCCATCGGCTGCTGGAGGAAGCCTCTCTGATGATGACTGGATAAGGCTATGAGTATATATCATTAATCATTATATAAACATAATATCATTAGTTGTCATTATGTTGATACTTTTTTTTCTTAGACCAGTCATGTTTGGTTGTACCCTAGGTCTCTGGGCTATCCAGTCTCTGGTTCTTGGTAACCCAGCCATTGTTGTGTATCAGTTGCTTCTTGTGGTGTGGGCCTTAAGCCAGATCAGATATTGTTGGATTCCTTTGGCTGTCTGCTTTCCATTTTCTTGGAGCAGATTACTAGTCTTTTAATGTTCTGCATTTTTCTGTAGTAGTACTTTAGAGAGACATTAATTGCCTACTAAATACTTTTAAATAGATTTGATGTGCAATACTATGTTTTGTTCATTATTAAATGTTTGCTAGTTTTGATGATAATATAGTCTCAGTTATTGGAATTCACAAATAATTTTACAGTATTTTCCTACTCATTTTCTTCTATCTTACTTTGATTTAATAATATTAGGAAAATAATATTTCAAATGTTGAAATTTTCTTGAGCATTCCCTTATGGTCTAGTTTGTCTATATTTGACCAATGTTCTGAAAGCATTCAAATTCTGTAATTATGTCCAGCATTTTGCATATGTCCAGCATACTCTAACCTACAGTTATGTTCTTAGAAGTTTGTTTTGTTATTTAAATTTTCTAAATTTTGCTTCTCTTATGATCAGTTTGTTTTAGATTAATAGCATTTTTTACGCTTGTGCACAATTTCTTTAGATGTGATCACTCTAGAGCCTACTGCAGTCTATGAATGTTTCACCCCTACCCTCAACTTTTATCATTGTAATAAAACTTTTTAATCCCTTAATCATGGTTTTACGAATTGTGAAACTACAGTGAAATTGATGATATTCTTTATATTAACACTATATAGTGAAAATGGTCTGAGCTGTCAAAACTTATAAAGCCTTATTAATTCATCTTTAATATACACTTCAAAGAATATGATATGAAAATGATCTGGTTAAACATCAAGATATCTAAGTTTCTTTATTTTTCATGACAGGCTTTCTCTGTGTAGCCCCAGCTGACATGGAACTCACACTGTAGACCAGGCTGGCCTTGATCTCAGAGATAGGACTGAATCTTCCTCCAGAGCACTGGGATAAAAGGTTTGGGGCACCACACCCAGAGATATCTAAAAATTTTAAATTATTCACATTGCTGTAATTATAACACGAGCATCAGTAAGATCTAAGAAATAGTGCTATGCAATAAACCACTTTGGAACGCAGTCTTATTTATAAACAATTCATTTAAATAGAAGCCACATGGGATTAGTTGAAGAAGGCTAGATTTGGTTCAGTTTGGCTCTAAATTTCCAATTATTCCAAATCCTCTCCACATCTGACTTTTTCCTAGACCAAGCACTGTTGATGACAGAAATTCAGAAGGTAAGTGCAAAGGCTCACCTGAACTTGGTATTCTTTCCTGTACATCAATGACTAAATACAGTCTGACATCCAAATCTAAGCCAAAACAAAGATGAATGATGCTAGTGACAGACAAGCAAAGAAACAAAATTCAAAAATAATAAAGTAAACACAAGAACAAAATATACAGGAAAGTATGATAATGGGAAATGAAGAAGTTTGCCTTATTTTCATGATATGTGATCAAATTCAAAATTTTATGAAACTTAAAAGTTGCTGTCATTTGAGAAAGTAAAGGATTTAAAGGATAATACTATAAGTATTTTAAATATCCCTTTAAATAGATATGAAGGAGATAGTATTAATCTATATAAATAGCAGAAAAGGTCAATCTAATGCCTTTCAAATGTTAAAAGCTTGTTCAGTTTTTATTCCTTATAGAACTTGAAAGATTTGCACATTTAATTTCTCTCTCTTAATTAAATCATTTAAGAAATGTATTTACCAGGGAAGTGGTGGCACATACCTTTTATCCCAGCACTCAGGAGGCAAAGACAGGTGGATCTCTGTGAATTTGAGGCCAGTCTGGTTTACAATGTGAGTTCCAGGACAGCCAAGGCTGTTGCACAGAGAAACACTGTCTTAAAAAAAGAAAGAAAGAAAAGAAAAAAAGTAAGTATTTTAAGTGAAATAAAGCAGAAACAGAAACATCCAGCACACATTCATGAGATATGGGATCTGCAGGATTTTTCTCCTTAAAGCCGGGTCAGGAATGTTGGTTACCAACTGAAGCCGAGGGGTATGTTTGTTGGGGAAGATGGAGAAAGAAACAAATAAAAAGGATTGCCTGGTTCTAAGTTACAGTTCAGAAAGGAATAAGGAGCTGTGGCTGCACGCTCTATAGTAGGTTGATAACAAACAGTAATGAAGAAGTAGTATTCCAAAAATCCAGGGGGAAAAACTTCAAAAGTTTTGCCTATATCAAGAAATAATAATGTTTTGAGATGGCGGACATTTTTCAACTTACTTAAAATTGACTACATACACATGTGTCAAAATATCTCGTTATCTCATGAAAATACACAAGTTTATGCTTTCATGTTTCTGTTAAAATAGTTTTCTATAGCTTTAAAGCATTTATTTACATATATATGGATGTGAACTTTGAAAATTTTTCATTTAAAAATAGGGTTTTGCTAAAAATTAAAATGAAACTCTCTAAATGGAGAAGTATTACTGTGGGTCAGCAAAACCATTCACAAGATCCATCTTACCTTCTCCCTGTCCATTTTTCTTGACCCTTTTTCATTCTTGACCACAAAGAAGTAGCTTTCCTGAAGCTTCCTTCTGCACCTAGCCATGGATCCACTGAACAGTACCTTCATTTTTCCTTTATTTTTGAGATTATATTATAATCAAATGTTTCCTCCTTCTCTTCTCTCCTTCCAGTCCTATCATGTACCCCTTGTTCTCTTTTCAATTCATGGGGTCTTTTCCTTTAGTTGTTACCATCTCTCTATCCATCTGTCTGTCTGTCTTTCCTATCTGTCTGTCTATCTATCTATCTATCTATCTATCTATCTATCTATCTATCTGTCTGTCTGTCTGTCTGTCTGTCTGTCTGTCTGTCTGTCTGTCTATCCATCCATCATCTTTCTTTCTCTCTTTCTTTCTTTCTTTCTTTCTTTCTTTCTTTCTTTCTTTCTTTCTTTCTTTCTTTCTTTCTTTCTTTCATCGATCTATCTATCATCTATTCCTAAACAAATAAATGGTTCACTCTCTGTCTATTTAATGTTATTGGTAGGTATATGTTTTCAATAGTCTTCCTCAGGGAGGAGCACACTAGCTGGTTATCCAGTACCAAATAGTTAGCTTCACTTTACTTACTCAGATTTTATTTTCTAGTGAAGAAAAATTCATCACTGAAGATATTGACAACAAAACACCACACTGAGAGCCTAGAGAAACTTTGTCCCAGGACATTGTTAATTCTTCAGGCTGATTCATTTCTCTAGCAAGCTTTCCTGTCCCTCTAAAATTTGCCAGATGCCATGGATGTTATGTCCTGTAAGAATGGGATATTTAAGCCTCTGCCACATGACACTTCAAGTTTTCTTTGTGTGTGTGTGTGTGTGTGTGTGTTTGTATGTATCTAATAATTTCTCACACTAATACATTTTTATGTCTATTCTCTAATTAATAGGTCTACTGCCTGTTTATTTCAGCAGAATCAAATATTTAAGAGTTTAAACTTTTTTATACTTTGTCTATTACACTGAAATTTTTGGTGAAAAATAACCTCTTTAAAATTCATCTTTAAAAAATTAAAGATTAAAATTTAATCTTTAAAAAAATAATTGAAAAATATTCAATGAAATACACATTAACTTAAAGATATATTAACTCCTCTCACATTTCTCAATAGATATCTGATGAAGGTTGTATTGAGAGCTAAGTCCTAGTAGGGGGAAATATATGAAATGTACTTTGGTATTTAAATAAACTTCATATTCTCATTAAGGTTGTATCGAGGTTCCATGTTTGCCTTTTGTATTCTACTTTCTAATCATCTCAAGTCACATGTCTCCATTGGTGTGCTCTCCTTTGAGTCTGACTGTAGATTTTTACATAACCTTTAATACGTTATTTGTGTCTTCATTTCTTCTCTTTTAATCTTTTTTCTTACTACTCTTCCTTCCAAGGTATCCATCCTTCCCTTTTTCCTTTCTCCTTCCTTGGTGACTTGCCTTGATACTTGCTAAGCAACTAGGTTCTATGTTGTCTGCATTTTCAAGTGGATTTTTCTACTGGGATTAGCGCTTGGATGGTAATACATACTTAATTGTTGGGAATAGCCATTTTCTCTTGACAAATTATACCCACACTTGGTCGTATTTGCACACCATCATAGAATAAAGTGAGAGAAACTTGCTTCATTATAGAATGAATATATGTATATATATATGTAAAATCTTTTCATAATTAAATATATAAAATAAGGAAACATCAAAATAAGCAATTTCCCCCCAAAGCTTTCATTCCCACTAGTGTTCTAAGACCCCATTCTAAGATAATAAATGTGTATCTAGCACCATAGTATACAATTGCAATCTCAGTACTTAGGGGGCAGAATTTGGAGACTTTGACCTCTGTGTGACTATTGTAGCAAGTTTGAAGCCAGCCTGAACTATATAGTAAGATCTTTATTTAAAGAAGTAAGCAAATGCCAGGCTTATTGGAGCATGCCTTTCATCCCAGCACTCAGGAGGCAGAGGCAGGAGGATCCCCATGAGCTCAAGGTCAGCCTGGTCAACAGTGAGTTCCAGGAGAGCCAAGGCTATTAAACAGATAAAAAGAAGGAGGAGGAAGAGGAGGAGGGGAAGGAGGAGGAGGAGGAGAAGGAGGAGGAGGAGGAAGAGAAGAAGGAAGAAGAAGAAGAAGAAGAAGAAGAAGAAGAAGAAGAAGAAGAAGAAGA
>CABHPH010019168.1:0-16993 GCA_902168325.1 Peromyscus nudipes | reverse complement strand
GCTGTTAGTCCCGCCTATACTTCCTGTCTGGCTATTGGCCAATCAGTGTTTTATTTATTAACACATTTGCCATACAGAACAACCCACAGCACCTCCCTCCTTCTCTCCCTCTCTAACCCACCCCTTCTGTCCTTCCTTCTGTCCTGCCAGCCATCCCTCTCTACATCTACCTATCTTCCATCCATCCATCCCCCCTTCATCCTTCTATCCATATATTTATTTCTCTTGCTTATTTACCCACCTAAATCTCTCTATATCCATCACTTTCTCTCCATCCACCCACCCACCCCATCTGTCTCTTCTTATTAAATCCCAAGGCAATCCCAGTGCCTCCTGCTAAACGAGGTCTCTATTCTCACTCTGCCATTCCTCTGGCAAACAGAGCTGGGAGAGGCTCAGCTGGGAGAGGCTCGGGAGGCAGCTGGAGACTTCCTGGGGACACAGGCCTGACCACCCTTCAGATCTCCACAGTTGCACAATCTTCTGGGCTCTAGGCCTTGTTTTCCCACTCTCTTTGCCCCGAAATACCCGCAACAGCTGCAGCAGAAGAGGGGCAGGATCACACTGAAGTGCATTGGCTGTGCCCAGGGCCCTGACATGGCTGAGTACATTCACCGTGGAGGACTGTGTGTGTGTGCTCCCTGAGCAATAGTGGGTTATGTTCAGGGGGTGCTGCCAGGCTGAAGAAGACGAGGCAGGTAACTGACAGCACCCACTGGTGGGAGAAGCCCACTTTGAACTTAGGCCACTTTGGCTAATGCCTGCTGCTGAACCTTGGAAACCGCATGAAAGAGGAAGCAGTAGGGTACTGGTTTGCCCTCTCCCCAGTAAACGGCAACTAGCCCGAGGTAGGTTGTGTGTGTGTGTTGGGGGGGGTCTGTTTGTTATTTGTTTTGAGTGAGGGCCTAGCTATGTAGCCCAGGCTGGCTTTGAACTCAGGATCTTCCTGTTCCTACCTCCCAAGTGCTGGCATTATAGGCATATGCCACCATGCAAGGCTAGGATGGTTTCTTGATACAGAGACACCAGAGACCTCAGCCAGAAAGTCTCTCGGGTCATAGTGACAGAAATTTCCCCGAACTCAAGCTGGCATGTTCTAGGCCCCTGGGACTTGTCAAAGCTCCTGGCTTATGTGTCCCATAGGGACTGGGCACCCTCTGTTCAAACCTCTGTCTCACTGGCACAGGTCACTGTGCCCTGGGTTTCCTGTGCCATCCCTCCAGGGTCACCTCTCGGTCCTCTCTCCTAACAAGCCTTAGTACCTGAACAAGGAGACACATCCCATCCACAGGAGTGGCCGCCGGGTATGGTTGCTTGAGCATGCTCAGTGGGAATCCTGAAGCATATCAGGCCCTGCTGGGGGATGTAGCCTCTCAGTGTTCAGCCCCAAGGACCCTTGACTGGCTAAGATATTCACAATCTCTACTCAGAGAGCTCTGGTCCCATGCCTCTTCCTGGGTGGGGCCAACCACAAGCTGGCTCTTCTTTGATCTACCAGCTTCTTCAGATGCCACCATCTCCGGGGGACAAGGAGGACGAGCAACCTGGGAGCACTCACCACCCTGCCTATATACTCTGTGTTGTCTTAAGAGCTAAAAACACCCAACTTTAATAACTTACAGGAAAATGCCAATACACGCATCAATAATACAGAGGACACACAAGGCTTATAAAAAGGGCTGTGTTTCTACAAATTATGAAGGGTCCTTGGCACTTTCACACAGGCACAAAATGAAGATTACAATGACTGGGTTCCTAGGAGAGCAGCTGAAGAGACCCCATCACTACCACCCCCAAACCCCATGCATGCCACAGTGGGGAAAGGGGAGATATTTCTCATTCATCCTAAATGCATCCTGAGAATAACTTTCTTTTTTAAAGACAGTCTCACTATATATAGCCCTAGCTGTCCTGGAATTCCCTGTGTAGACTAGGCTGGCTTCGAACTCACAGAGATCTACCTGCCTCTACCTCCCTAATCCTAGTACTGAAGCCATGAGCTACCATGCCTGGCTTCTGAGCAACTTTCTATACACCTTCACCAAATCCTGGAGGGGAGTGGGGAGAATCCAAATAAAACACCAGAGAAGGAACAGGAGGACCCTGGAGGAGGAGAATGAGCATTTGCATTTACATCTCTGTTCAGTAGCTCCTACTTCCCTGGAGCGGAAGATTAACAACTGTGGGGACACCTCATCCCCCTTTCCCTCCCCCGTGTGACACCAACACAGGAAGCCATACTCTTCAGTTCTTTTAGGGGGACAAGTCCAGCACTTAGGCAGGGAAGTCACAGACGCTGCCTGCTTCTCCACGTGTACTGACCCCACTAGGTATGGAGGGTCCCAGGGTCACTCTTGAGGATCATCTCATACAGGTGCTCCAGGTCTGGTTGAAGTTCCAGCCCACCCACAGCCCTGCAGCCCTGTGCATGAGTGAGCACAGCAGCAGTCAGCTCTTGGTTGGATGGCCAAGTCCTGCTTGTTTGCCATCCACCAGCACCAGCACCAGCACCAGCACCAGCACTCCCTGGAAGCTCTGCTGATTCAGCGCAGTCTCATCTCAGCCTCCTCCAGCCACTCAGTCTCTGCCAAGTCCACCACAAACACCACCGACGACGGTCTGGTGGGTGTAGGAGTCCCTCGGTGGTCTCAGCTTCTCTGGACCCCCAACATCACACACTTGGAAGGTGATTCCAAGAGGCCCCGTCAAGGGCACTCTGAATTCAGTCCTGACGTCTTGGGTGGAAACATTCTGAACGAACTGCTTGAACTTGGGGCAGTGAAGGAGAAAGGTCTTTCCAGCCCAGTCCAGTCTGGTGACATAGCACGCAGAGCCTTCCATTAGCTCCTAGCCGGCTACACAGCCTCACCAGCTCCAGGAAGCTCCTTAGCCACAGAGCACTCTGTGTCCTCATTTGTGACCCCAAGAGGCTGCTACGCGGAAGAGGTGGTGTAGTGCAGAAGGACAGACAGACGTTAAGACTTAACCTGTTTAGATTTCCAACCGTGGTCTGCCGGCCTGCCACCTGGCGGCTGTGACAGTCCTTTCACCTGCTCGTAGACCAGCGGAGGGCTCCTGCTTGGCTCCAGTCTAGTTTCCCAAGCCCATGCGGGCCTCGGGAAGGGCAGTAAGGAGCACTTTGGTGCGGGCTGGAAGCGGGCTGTGCTCACCACGACCCCCACC
The DNA here is from genome assembly GCA_902168325.1 of Peromyscus nudipes. Taxonomy (NCBI): domain Eukaryota; kingdom Metazoa; phylum Chordata; class Mammalia; order Rodentia; family Cricetidae; genus Peromyscus; species Peromyscus nudipes. The sequence goes on along the minus strand of CABHPH010019168.1, from coordinate 13,810 downwards.
CCTGCTCACCCAGCTTCCAAGGTTTGCTTCTGTCCCTAGCACGTCAGCAATCCCCTATCAACTCTTCTGTAGGATCACAACATCTGCAAGTCCCCAGAGCACGGTACCCCCCGCCAGACACACGCAGACCTGGATAGCGATTTTTCTTGCAGATAAAAAGAACTCTCCCTGCCTCCGTGGTCCAGGACACTTTCTTTCCCATCCTGGATCCTGAAACTTGCTGCCCCTTCTGGCCCAGATCCAGAGTGACTTTAACGCACCCCACCCCCACCCCGCTACGCCGCTGTTGGAGCTGGAGCTTACAGTCCGGTTCCCTCTCACTGGGAAAGTCACAATCCGCTCCACGACCCTCCCATACTTCCTCCCTGTTCTACAGGTATCTGGTCCCCGGGCTTGGTACCTCCTCCGCCCCCTGGGCAAGCTCTTGGCCGTCGTCTGGCAGCCTGGGGCCAGAGCCCGCTCCCACCCACACCCTGCGGGGAGTGGAGCGCGCCAGGGCCTGCCGAGGCCGCAGCGGGGGAGTCCGCATCCCTGGAGCGAGCCTCAGCAGGTAGGGGCAGAGCCTCGCCTCCGCCTTAGCTGTCTGGAGCGAACCTGCGTGACCCGCTCTGGCTTCCTGCGGTTCCCGCTCTGGCTTCCTGCGGTTCCTGCACGCGCGCGTTTGGCGGACCGCAGCCAGGTATCCAGGCGGAACGGCCACGCGCGCACAAAGCCTTTGCCTAAGTCGTATCTGCCCAATAACCCGACGAAATACGGATTGCTATTGTTCCCACTTCGCAGATTCCGAAATCCAGATGTAACACATTCTCACCCAAACGCACCCCTCCCAACGCAGGGTTTTGCACCGAAACGAGTTCTTCGTGACCTTGAAGACTGTATGAGTCCAGTCTCACAGGCCTTCAGCAAGGGGAGGACAGGGTAAGATCTAGAAGAGGAGAGATTCCAGACTGACTCACCAAGGGACCCGCTCTCGGTCCCCTTCCTAAGAAAGAGCCTCATAAGGGGCTCTGATGGAGTAAAGATTAGCCTGACTTCCCTAACCCCAACCACACCGTAGGTCCTGGAAGAAGCCCTAACTCCCCCGCTCCTGGGACTCCAGCTCTGTCCAAGTTGCTGGGTTCATCGGAGGAGACCCGCTGAGCACGTTTGCATAGGCGTCTTGAACTGGGGAAAGGGGAAACTGCAACTCCTGCCCTAGGCCTGCTGGGCTACCTCTTCCTTTCTCCTGGGCCAGCCTCCTCAAAGTCCCTGCCCTCACTGAGTAGGATATCCATCTATGCCAAGATGCCAGGTGGGGGTTACTAAACCTCACCCACAGAGACTAGAGAAAACCATGGGGGCAGGTCCAGCCCAGCTCTTACCTCAGGCCCCTGGACTTGAATGGCAGCTACCGTGGACACTTCACCAAATGGTCTGTGCCTTTGTCTCCCGGTCTGTGCAAAAGGTTTTATTCTCATGTCAGGACGGTTCCTAGATCTAGAATAGTGCCTGATAAATGCATCATAGTCACAGTTTCTGGGAGCAAACCTCACAGAGTCACATTTCCTACCCGCCTCAGCACCTGCTCAATTGCTCCACCGTGATGCTCTGGGCTCTGAAAGCAAGGGGTTGTCCAGCTGAGAGTGTGGACAAAGTTGGGCACATGTACACGCACTCATTCATTCATCCACCAAAGTCTTTTCTCAATGTTCCAAACCATAACTATAGATATCCAAACCCAGAAGCCCTAAGCCAGGTCAGTGTAGGTCTCCCAAGTTTTGTGGCATGGTTATTGAAATCTCCAGGACTAAAGACCTCAGACTGACTCACACTTCCTTCAGCATGGTCACCTGAAGGTTCACACTGACCACACCAGGCTAGGCGACCTCCTCTGGTACATACTCTAGGGAAAGCTAGCCTAAAACCTAAATCGACACTGTGGCCACCAGAGGGCGCCCAGCTCCAGAGGCAAGGTTGGGCACCCCGTCCCCAGAGCCAGAGAGGTTCCTGAGGCAGAGTATCCGCTCTGCCCTCCCAGCATCATGAGAACTCAGGGAGGTAATGTTGTGATCCCATTCTCCCACTAAGGACACATGCCAGAGAAAGGGACACCACTGGTCCTGACACTTAGGAGTGGAAGACTGGGTTTCTAAAATCTTTCCAAGTCCACTTTGAACCTGCTGATTTCTTCCAGCTTGCTGTGTGAGTCGGCGGAATGTCAACAGACCTCTCCTGGGCCTGTTTCTTAGCTGTAAAATGGTGCTGGTGCTGGTGGTGCTGGTGGTGCTGGTGGGTGGTGGGTGGTGGTGCTGATGGTGCTGGTGGTGGGTGGTGGTACTGGTGGTGCTGGTGGGTGGTAGGTGGTGGTGCTGCTGGTGGGTGGTGGTGCTGCTGGTGGTGGTGGGTGGTGGTGCTGATGATGGGTGATGGTGCTGGTGGTCCTGGTGGGTGGTGGGTGATGGTGCTGGTGGTGCTGGTGGTGGTAGGAAGTCACACTTGGGTCCTGGGACTAGGGGTCCACCCTCACCCAGCAAGGGCTTCAAGGTTGCTGTCTACGGGCATGTGCCTATGGGTCAGATTTGCAAGACTCAAGACTACTAGAAGACCCTCTCAGGTGCCTCTGGGAGCGGTAAGGAAGCTGCCTTCAGGAAATTACCTCCGTGTTGGCAACAATTTGTTATAGGCTGTGGGCGCTTCTGAGTGGGTCCTAGTGTGCCAGGATCCTGTACCCCACACAACTGTAGAATGTTCACGCAACAGGACCCTCTCCCTACTGAGCCCTGCCAGCCTAGGAATGCCTATTACTTCCAGTTCTCCCTACAATGGCCTGGCGATGTGGAACCCCTTTAGTCCTCCTTCCTAATGCCATCCAGAACAACCAGAAGGGGCAAGGCCACCGCCTGGGCCTGGCAAAGGCTGCCTGCCTCCCAGGCAGCTGGGGCTGAGGGCTGGTAGCACGGTCGTTCCCACGCTGCGTGATGCCAGGCTTGTTACTCCAGCTCCGCCCCACCCTTGCCGTGCTAGGCCCGGGGCACCTGGAATGTGGTTGAAGATTCTGTCCCCCGGGGCCACGGATTCCTGTCTCAGTGGGCGAGGGCGGAGGCCCGCTTTCCGCCCTTTGATCCCAGCCAACTCCGGCTAGCGGGCCACGCCCCAATCCTGCCAGCCCGACCCAGAAGTAAGCTGGGGGTGGGGCTAGTCTCAGCTCCCCAGCATCTCGAACTCCGGCTCCCGGAGCTGAGGGTTCTGGCTCTACCCAGGAGTTCTGTCACCAGCAGTGATCCCTTACTACGAAATGGACAGCCTAGTGCTGGGCAGGGCTGCAGCTAGACAAGTAGATCGAGACTCTTCTAGCCCCGTGCCTTGCGTAGTCCCTGTGAGCTGGGTGGTAGTTTGCCTATTCGCTCCGTTCGCCCTCAACAACCAATTCTTGGGACCTGGGGTCGACTAGCAAGAAGGAGGGGCACCCTCTAAGCCCAGGAAGGAAAGGGCAAGGTCTCAGGACCCAAGTGGATGTCCTGAGTCCACAGAGGTGAACCCGAGAGGTTATGGGAGCTCCTGAGATGCGCGGGCATCTGGGGAGTTCGCTTGCCTTAGTTTCCCCATTTGCTGGATAGAATGACAGTAATGAACATCCCGTTTCCACACTTGTGGTGCTTGGAGTGGGCCTAGGACTTGCTCCATCCTGAGTGGTCCGACTCCGCTTTTGTAGGGGAGCCACGGAGCCATCTGGCATTGCCTAGAGCCTTGAAGGACCGGGCCTAGGTGGGCTTTGCTTCTTCTGTGGACTACCTGCCAGGTGGGGTGCCCGTCACTACTGGGCAGTCATTACTGCCATTTTCTACCTGACCACCGAGTGCCAGAGTCTTGAGATCTCCGTTCACAACAGAGTGTCTTCTTGTGGAAACTCAGAAGAGAGGAACTCCACAGGGTCCTTTGATTCCCAGGTTGGGGATGAGAAGGGAACAAGGGGCTCCCAGACAGGGTGAAGGGAGCCTAGAAGGTTCCACTAGGTGCAGGAAGCTTCCCAGGAAATGGAAAGACTGTGTGGCGGGGCCCCTGAGCCGTCCGGGTCCGCGTGGTCTCTGACTCCCTCGGGAGAGGATGGAGTTGGAGGTGGGAAAGGGCCACAGGTAGATTCCAGCACGGGGGTCAGACAAGCCCGCGCCTGCGCGCCGCCCTCCGGGTAGGGCGCCCGGACTGGGGGCAGGGCGGGGAGGAGGGGACCCTGATCGCGACACACCCCCAACAAGAGCGGGGAGGGGCCCTGAGAGGCAGGCGGGACACCGACGGAGTGGGGCTGGGAGGAGGGGTGCGGCGGAATGCGCCTTTGTGCGCGCGGTCCTTGAGCTTGTTCTGGCGGGCCCAGCAGACCGCGCTGCGGCGTCCGCCCCCGGCCCAGTGCATACCTGGCGAGGCTGGGGTGCTTTGGGGCGGGGTTCATGGGCTGTCTCAGGCCTGTGCCGCGCTGCTGCAAGCTGGAGAGGTGGAGGATCCCTTCAGCAAGGACTGGAGCCTCTGCCAGGAGCGCCTCCGATGGTTGTACCCCTCGAATTCATGCTCCAGTTCCTGGCCAGCACAGGCACAGATACATGATGCAATGTACTGAGAGCCTCAGAAGAGTGGCTAGGCTGGCCTAGGCTTCAGTTAATTCCCAAACGCTTGGGGTGTCTAGAGCCAGGTAACAGCTACAGCTCGTGACAATAGAAAGCGACCAACGGGCCGACTAAGGTCACCGCTGAATAGAGAGAATCTAGCCGAGGTTCTCTGCAGTTCTGAGGGAAGAGGAGGTGTAGGTAGCCCGTGTAGCTTAGGAACTCAGAGGTTCCCGCAGGGGGACACGGGCTGTGGGGAGGCAGGCCAGAGTGGCAGGTAGTGGAAGCACCTAGGAAGCTTGGTGATTGAAGAATCGTATTTTAGGATCGTGTACTTCATCTTCGTGTGGTTACAAATCCCTCCAGAGCCTCTGTTATTCGGTTGACAGGTCGTGCACACCCTGCTGTGACCTGGGCTAAACATACCCAGCCTCCGTGCTTCAATGGGCCTAAGGGCTCAGCTGTAGGAAACCTGGTGGGCTGGGCTCCCAGCTGTCCCCTCCTTCCCACAAGCTGACTGTTGTACGACCCATCTGCCGGCAGGCTCAGGTTTAACACTGGATAGATCAATACTCCTCAGGGGGACCCTTTAACAGGAAGTATGGGTGGCAGCCGGGGCATAGGAGGGCACAGAGGAGGGAGAGGCAGGAAGCACACACAGGGTGGGGCCTCTGGGTTGAGTGAAAAGACTGGTATTCAAGGCAGAGAGTAAAAGGGAACAAGGGTGGGCCCCGGGAAAATGTATGGAATCCTTAGGTGGAAAATGGGGTGCAGGGTGGGGCCTGGGTTTCACCAACTTCGGGAGGCAGCAGGGAGCCATGAAGTTATCAGAACAGAGGAGCATAGATTGGATCTGAGGTTTGGAATGATCACCTTGACCAGCCTGCAAGCATGGTTAATAGTCTGTGAACCTCCTGTCTTCAGGATGGATCTTTGTCTATGAGAACAGTCCTCGACTATTGCATACTGGATGTTTCCAGATTCCTACAATGGCCTGCAGTGAGACTCACTACTCATGGCACACCAAGCCATGGAAGCCAGTCTCTAGAATAAGAATAATTGTTTGATTCCAAGGCCGAGTCTCACGCAGCCCAGACTGGCTTCAAACTCACTGTGTATTCAAGAATGACTGAACTCCTGACCCTCCTGCCTTCTGGGATTATGGGCCGGCAATACCATTTCCAGCTCTAGGGTCTCTTGAAGGGCACCCAGTGATGCTGGTGGGAGGTGAACCTTCTCACACACACACACACACACACACACACACACACACACACACACACACACACACGACCTTTACAGATACCCTCTTGGTTTGTTGACTGGCTTTTACGACGATGCTTTTATTTTTAAACTTGAGTTTCCTGGGAAAATGATAACCATGAACCCCTGTGCTTCGTGCTTCTCTGTGAGTTTGCTTCTGTTCTAGTGAGCAGTCCACCTTGCTGAGCACTGAGTGTGATGGTGGTCAGCTGTGTGTGTATGTATCCAAGCAGCCAGAAGCCCCTAAGGATCTCACCACAAGAAAAGCAACAGCATGCCCACTAGCTCAGAGCCCCGCCCCTGAGGAGTCAGAGTATTGCTGTCTTCCCTGCCAGCACTGAGTGTGCTGGTGATAGTTCAGGAACAAAGGACCCAAGGCCTCAGACCTCTGCAGCTGGAGCTGCTTTCTCAAACCCTGGCTCTAGACCATCCTTGGCTCCAGTAAGCCTGCACTGAGTGTACACTCTTAGTACCTCATCGTGGACATGGCAGTTGCAAGCCTCCAAAAAGCACAGCTGTACTTTACAGGCATCTGTCCACAGACATATTTGTTGCGTGTATTCCAACTGCCGTTCAGTGTTCTGACAGTCACCCTGCGCACAAATGGCTCTGGGGTCCTTCCTGTCATGGTCTCTTCTTTAAGCTCCTCTGTGAACTCTTGGGGAGCTGAGTTCCCCTGTGCCTTCCTGCCTGATTCTTGGCTAATCTTCTCATGTCCAGTCTTCTACATAGATTTAAAACACTGGAAGGTAGAGGCATTATGGCCAGGCTCCGGCCCTCACTGGCTATGCCAGGCTGTGCCAGCATTTGGGACAAAGGAGATGCTTAGAGAGTTATTGGGAAACTGTCTCTGTGAGCTGCAGACCTGTCTTCACAGACAGACCTTCAGCCTCTGCCTCCTCCACCTACATTGGGCCCCTCTCCACCAAGCTGGCCCTACATGGGCACAATCCTCACCTATATCTCTGTAGCCTTCAGGACTCCCAGGAAGTCTTCTTCACCCTCTGCCCCCTGACCATCCTTCTCTTCCTGTACCAGCTTCTCTCCTGGGCCACCTCCCCTAGACGCCTTGCTAGGCCTCAGCTCTGGCCTCTGTCTTGTGCTAGCAATGCTCACACCTTTATCCCCAGCCCTGCCTCCTCCTGATCAGTAAGGGTCTCCAGCTGGCCTCAGACTCTCCCTGGCTGCACCTCACTCCTACATCTTTCCAATCCTCCCTATTGGAGGCATCCCTCCCAGACCTCAGCCAACAGCAGTCTACCCTCTCTTCCCCACTGCATCAGCCTCCTAGACATTTGTCCACTGAGCATCTGGCCCTGTCTTTCCTGTCCCCATCCCTTCCTGATGGATACCAGGCTTCCACGCGCCCCTCCTGCATCCTGCTGCTGAGTATTCACTACCTTTTCAATACCTCGTCCACTCTGGAGCCTGCCTGCCTGCCATGCCACAGCCTCACTGGAGCATCGGCTCCACCCTACACCACGCTGCCCTCCCAGGGTCTGCCTCACACGGGAACTCAAGCATAAGACTCTCTGCACCCTGTATGACACGGACCTTCCTCCAAGTGCCCCAAACCCCAGGCTCCAGCTCCACACCTCCTCACTGCCCCTGCCTGGGTGTGTCAAACAGCAGACAAGGCTCATCTCTCTGTCTTGTCCTTGTTCTCTGATGCCTCATTATCTTCTTGTTCCATCTTCAAGCTCAGGAAAAATCCTCCATGTCCCTGGAGCGTGGCAGGGCGGTCCCTGCTGAAAGCCTGCGGAATGAGAGCGGTGTCTGGGCCCTCCCTGTGAGTGGGATCAACACTCCCAGAGAGGTTAAGCGACAGGCATGGTGTCACACAGCATATCCAAGGCCAAGGGACTCAGTGAGCAGGAGGAACCCTTCGGAAGCTGAGGACAGGCCACTCCTTTCCTGCTGAGGGAAGAGCTGGCTTTTATTGACTGTCCCCCTACACACACACACACACACACACACACACACACACACACACACACGTGCAAAGCTGAGCACCTTGTCTGAACCAGGCAGAAGACATGCTGCAGCATGCCTTGAATTCCCGCCTGATGGGATGGGAAGAACTCAGGTAGGCCTGATCACCACCTGATGTCTCAGGAACTCAGGCTACAGAGGGCTGGGTAGAGGCCCCCAACACAGCCCTTTGGCTTGTGACTCAGTGTGCAAGGCAGGGGCATGCTGTTCACTTGTGGCAGGGGCAGCCTGGGAACGACCTGGGAGTGGCTAGGTCTTGCAGCTCAGGTGGAAAGGGCTGAGCCTTGTCATAGGAGCACCAGGCTCTAGGACAAATCTCTCCGGTGAAGCATCTTGAGTCAAAGGCAGACCCACGGGGCCAGTGGTTTTCTTGTTCCCAAGTCTGCTGCTCAGCGCTTCTTTCAGGCCTCCAAAGCCACAGGAATTTGGGCAGAGAAGCCAGCACACTTGGCTAAGGCAACCGTAGCCTGGAGTGCACCCTGGCAACCTGGCCCCATTCACTCAGGAGGCAGAAAGGTGCTCCTGTTCCAGCTCTCTGCCGTGAGCCTGGAGAGAGGTTTTTAGTTGTTTGTTATGGTTTTAGAGCAATGCCTGGATTTTAAGTTTAACTCCTTAATATTTTACATTTGTGTTCTTTCTGGAAATAGTATCACTTACATGTGTTTTAGTTACAAGTGCTTTTTAGTACATTAAAGTTTATTGACTTTTTTTAGTTTGACAACCTTGCTGATACCACGTGAGGGCTGATAGGTAAGCTTGGGGCTTTCTGTGGGACTTGGCACGGTAACTAAAAAGGTCAGTGAAAACAGTACAACTTTGTCTTCCCTCCTGATTTCTTTTTCTTGTCTTGTTGCATTGGCCAGGACTGTTGCACCAATTCTAAATGGTATAATAATAAAAAAAAAAAAAAACCGCAAGCCAGATATTGGGGTAAATGCTGAAAGATCAGAGAGACAAAGGAACAAGCCACTGCCATGTCTCACCTCACCAACTCCACGAATCCTCTGACTGACTGCCTCTGAGTCCTCAGTCAAAAGCTCCCTAGTTCCTGTCTCCTCACACCTATATGCCTTTCTCCACCCAGCCATTTCACTTCCTGTTTCAACCTTCCTAGTGCTGGGATTAATGGCGTGTGTGCTTCTCAAATACTGGGGTTAAAGGTGTGTACCACCACTGCCTGGCTCTGTTTCTCTCCTAGACTGGATCAATCTCATGTAGCCCAGGGTGGCTTGGAACTAACTCAGAGATCCAGACGGATCTCTGCCTCCTGAGTGCTAATATTAAAGGTGTGTGCCATCGCTGCCTGACCTCTGTGTTTAACTCTGTGGCTGGCTCTGTCTTCTGATCTTCAGGTAAGCTTTATTTCTTAGACTACAAATATCACCACACAGAATGTCCAGAATAATACTGAACACTGAATGTCAGCATCCATGTATACCCTGTGCTGCCGGCCATAAGTTTGTTCCATGGGAACATTCTCTCCATTTCTTATCTTCTAGGATCCTTTTCAAAGTCCCATGTAGGGATTATGTGTCATCAAACATTTTACTCTTTATTGATGTAATAGTTTTGTTATTTTCCTTCTTGAACCTGGTGAGTTGCTCTGCTATTTTTTAAGATTTATTTTTATTATTTTTAATTCGTATGTGTGGGGGGGGTGCGTGTGTGCATATGAGTGCAGGTGCCCTTGGAGAGCAGAGCTGTCAGATCCCCTGGAGCTGGAGTTGTAGATGGTGGGGAAGCACCTGACATGGGAACTGAACTCAGGTCCTCTGGAAGAGCAGCCAGTGCTCTTAACCACTGTGCCGTCTCTCCAGCCCAAGTTTGAGATTTTTAAAACAGCAATAAGACTGGTTGACAGTGAGGCCTTTTCTCTTCTAGCTCTGTACTGGCTTTGTAAAGCGGGTTCTGCTCTCCTCTGTGCTTTCCCCTTTTCATGGAACAACTGTGCATAGACTGTCTGTTGATAGGTTTGGGAAGTACCCTGTAGCTCCTGCAGGGCTGGCCTGTAAGACATGTCTGCATATAGGCATGCATGTCTTCAAGCGTCTGTGTGTGCACGTGTGTGGTGGGAGGGAATTCACCTCTAACTTAACTTCTTAAATAATTGTTAAACTCTGTATATTTACACTTCTTGTCCTAACTTGGCACTTTTTTACCCTGAATTTTGAGATGGGGTTTTGCAATGTAGCCTTAAAGTCACTGTGTAGCCCAAACTCCCCTTGAAATCCCCCTGCCTCAGTCTCCTGAGTGTCAGAATTACAGGTGTGTACCACCATGCCTGGCGCCAAGCTCAGTGTTTTAGCTTTCTGTGACTCTGTGCGCTTTGCCTAGGGTTTCAAATGTCTCTGTGTGTGGTTGTTCAGTTACTGTCTCATGGCTGTAACTGTTTCCTTTCCACCCTGTGTTTTGTCATTTATTTTTTTTCTCCTGAGACTTGAAATAAGCTTTTAGGATCTTCAACTGTGCATTATTTTTCCTTTCACCTTTTGTTTTTTCAATTTATGTCTTTATTTTTATTTTCTTCTTTTCTATTTTTGTATAGTGTGTGTGTGTGTGTGTGTGTGTGTGGTGTGTTTGTGTGTGGTGTGTGTGTGTACATGTGCATGTGAGTCCTTATCTTTTGAGACAGGGTCTTTCACTGGACCTGACATTCACCAACTGGCTGACCAGCTTGGGTCACCAAATCCGGGGTCCCCCTGTCTCCACATCCCACTGTTTTGGGGTTACAGATGTGTGTAATCACATCTACTTTTTTTTTATGTAGGTGCTGGGGACCTGAACTCGCTGTGGTAAACAGGGTCCTTTCTGTGCTGTCATTCTTGCTACTGGATTCTCACGTGTCTATATTAATGATTATGTTGCTCTTGTCCTGGTGCAGAACAGAGGTTGTATTTGCAACAGAATCTCAGTTCTTCTTGCACTTTGCAGGGATTTAATTGGATTTTCTGCAAAGAATGATAGTGCATTTCCTCCCTGCTCTTTTGTTTGTTTGTTTTGTTTGATATAGGGCCTCTCTAGTTCTGGCTGCCCTGAAGTTCATTATGTAGACCAGCCTGGCTTCAAATGCACGGAGATACTCCTGCCTTTGCCTCCTGTGTGCCAGGGGTGTGTACCACCAGGCCCAGTCCCTCCCTGCTTTTTTTGATGTTCATTTCTTCCTTTTTCCAGCTGCATGAATATTAAGTAACAGCGGCATCAGCAGGTGCTTTCCCCATGTCTATGTATGGTATCATGGTGAGAGAGAGGATTCTGTGGAGAATGCATGTGGGTGCTAACCACCACAGGGTGCATCGCTTCATCTGACCATCCTGCCAGAAGAACTGGGAACTTGGGCCAGGTGTGTTAGGAGGTCACTTACAGGCTAGAAAATGGAGCATGAGGCCTGTGTCACCACAATTTTTTACCTCTGGTGTCCAAATGGAAGACACTGGAAGTCAGAGCAGGATTCCTGCAGCAGAAATGGCAGGAATGGGTAGAGAAGGGCTCTTTCTAGAATGATTAAGAACTCTGCAGAAGCCTGTGCATGACACCCCTCCACAGAAGCCCATGCATGGTGCCCCTCCACAGAAGCCCGTGCATGGTGCCCCTCCACAGAAGCCCGTGCATGGTGCCCCTCCACAGAAGCCCGTGCATGGTGCCCCTCCACAGAAGCCTGTGTGTGGCGGCCCTCCACAGAGCCCAACAGACAGAGGGCGAAGGGGAGAGACCACCCACCACACAATGCCATTCATTTTGGCCCTGAGTGGGGGAAACTTCAGCAGCCAGTTGAGAGATGGTTGGGAATAAGAGTCATGCTCAGGAGATGCCAGATCCTATACCTGCCCTCAGAAAACCTAGAAGCCAGCCTGGGCAGCAAGACCACATTTGGAACCCTGGGCTGTGCTCAAGAGCACACCAACACAATACCTATCCATGAAAGGTCCTTTACCAGGAAGCTGAAGAATAGGTGAGAGACCTGTTCTTAGCACCACATTCACCCAACCAGCACACTCTGGCACACACACACAGTGTGGTGACTGGGTAAATTTCCAAATGGGGAAAGAGGGACTGTGTATTGGCACCCCAGCCTCTCAGAGGCCCCCCTGGACTGGGTGCCCTCTAGCTTGTCTCAGGACTGATGCAAGCTGGCATAACCAATAAGAATTGAGACAGAATTAGCAAAAAAAACTGAGCATCAAATGATCCATTACAAATATATCTAAATATGTTAAATGTGTAAGTAGCTACAAAGAGTACATGATCAGGAGACCCCAGCAGGGAAGGGGAAGTACAAAACCAGACCAAGTGGACGCCCAGTATGGCAGCACACACCCAGCATTTGAGAGCAGAGTCAGGTGGATCTCTGTGGTCTACACAGTGAGGTCCAGGACAGCTAGAGCTACTTAGTGAGACCCTGTCTCAGAACAGACACACAGACTAAATGGGACTGCCCATGGTGGTGCATACTGTAGTCTCATCATTGTGGAGGCTGAGGCAGGAGGATGGTGAGCCAAGGCCAGCCCAGACCTCAGATACACAAAGACTCACCTTTCTGTTCCTCCAGAGTGCTAGATCAAAAGCACTGTCAGCAAGACCAGATCTAAGAACTAGAATTCATCAAATTAAAAACTCTCCCGAGTCTTTTGAGACAGGGTTTCTCCGTGTAGTGCTGGAACTCGATCTATAGTCCAGGCTGGCCTTGAACTCAGAGATCCACCTGCCTTTGCCTCCCAAGCGTGGAGACAGCTCAGTGGTTAAGAGCACTGACTACTCATCCAGAGGACCTGTGTTCAATTCATAGCACAAAAAGCAACCAACCTGTAATAATTAAAAAAAAACCTCTTACATCCATACTGATCACAGAGTATAGTAGCTAAATACATTTTATAGGGAATAGGTACTCACACAGTGTGAAAAGGTCTTACAAAATCCTAGGTAGGTGAGACAACAGACAGGAGGGAGCTTATCTGAGTGAGACACGTGGCAATCATGTGTCTCATGATAGGCTATACCAGGAACCCAGCTTCCCACCCGAGATGACCTAACTAAGACATCTGCCTTGGATCTACTGACGAGAAAGCTTTAGAGGAATCCAAACTGAAAAACCCTTTAGGAAGCAACTGACACCTTTCAAGTATCAAGGACATAAAAGCCAAGTAAATACATAGGAATCTGTCCTGGGGCTGGAGAGGTGGTACAGCGGTTAAGAGCACTGGCTGGTCTTGCAGAGGACCTGAGTTCGAGTCCCAGCTCCCCCACACAGTGGCTCATGGCTGTCTGTAACTCCTGTTCTAGGGAATCTGATACCCTCTTCTGACCTCCATAGGGACCAGGCACACATCTGAGGGACATACATACATACAAGGCAAAACATTCATCCACTTACAACAAATAAAGATGTAAAATTAGAGAAAAAAAAAAAGAATTTGTCCAGATAAAAAGCAGTGATGGGGAAGGGTTAGCTAGCAAGGAGGGACCCCAGATGGGTCCTTGCTTGTATGAGGTGGCACTGGGGACTCTGATAGCACTTGAGTGGGATTTGAGGACCAGAACAGCCACACACATGCAGTGCTGATTTCCTGACTCTGATAGCTGAATTCGGACCGTGTTGAAGATCCTTGCATGGAAAGTACGCCCTGAATGCTTGCAGGTGATGGACCCTGGATCAGCAATGGACTCTTAAATAGTTCAGGAAAACACTTCAAACCTCTCTGACACCGTAGGAATGTTTAGAAATATTAATGCTTGTCCATTTGACCTTACGTAAACTTCACCTCAACCAAAGAACACATACGTAAGAAGTTTCCAAGTGTCCCACCAAGCATATTTTCTCTTAGTGAAGCAGCATCTTTCCATCCCAGGAGCTGTCCCCACTCCTCCGCACTCTCAGGGTGCTGTCCCCACTCGTCCACACTCTCAGGGTGCTGTCCCCACTCCTCCACACTCTCAGGAGCTGTCCCCACTCCTCCACACTCTCAGGGTGCTGTCCCCACTCCTCC
>CABHPH010019158.1:0-17490 GCA_902168325.1 Peromyscus nudipes | reverse complement strand
GTGTGTGTGTGTGTGTGTGTGTGTGTGTGTGTGTGTGTAAGTAACAGGGAAACAGTGTTTTTGGTTTATCATATTATTTGTGGTTTTGCAATGGGGCCTAGGTATCTGGACTTAGGATGCTGGTTTTATTGTATGAGTTTTAACCAACTAGGCTCTAATTCTAAGGTGTGATAGTGAGCTAGCCATCTTGGGGATGCCTTGAGGGAACAGAGCCAAGGTTGGGGTGGGTAGATACCCCGTGAGGTCTCCTCCCAGGATCATGGCCCAAAGCAACCTTGTGAAACAACTGTGGTGTAGATATGATACTGGAATGGGCTGGGGTTAGGATTGATTACTACGTCTGGATCTGGTTGGGCCTTAGCAGTTGGTCATGGACAGAGGACCTGTGGGGAAATGGGCAGATCTTGTTGGGCAAACTGAGGTTGTCACTGGGGTGCACACACATACTAGTTCTAAAGGGAGAATGATGATGCTGGGAAACTAGGGTCTGGGTCAAACTGTTCAGGTCTCCCTGAGGACAGGGAACTCAATGGTATGTAGGAACCACGTGGAGAAATACTGATGTGGAGCCAAAGCTGAAGTAAGTTGGGTGAAGAAGTTGATGAGAAAAGGAACTCATGGGCTGTCAGAGTATATAGGGAGATGCTAAGGCAGCTGTCCAATAAATCTGTACATTACCCTGGCTATATAGATGTATAAAGTAGGCATGCAAATCAAAGCACTTACTGAAAATAAAGCATAAATATACATATGATGTTTAAAATTGTTGATGATTTTGTAGTGTGTTCTGATCATATCCATCCCCTCCCCCCAATTCCTCTCAGATCCTCCCCATCTTGCTACACAACATTTTAAGCCATTTTTTTGGTATACATGTAATTTTACCGTTAATAGACACGAAAGAAAATTGAATACTAAGGAGATAGACATGCTTATTTAATTTTTGTATGAACAATTAAATCTTGGCTGAATATTTGATTCTGTGGGATCTTGACTCAAATTCTTATAAAGGTCACATTCAATTATGTGACCTCACATGGTGCCATGACCCAGAGTTTAAGCAGCTGTGTATATTGCTGAGTTAAAGCCTGAATGAAAGTCTTTCAGACCAGGCATGAAAGGATTTCTAGTTCTGCCATTTCTTTCTTTCTTTCTTTTTTTTTCTTTCTTTCTTTCTTTTTTTTTCGAGACAGGGTTTCTCTGTGTAGCTTTGCTCCTTTCCTGGAACTCGCTTGGTAGACCAGGCTGGCCTCGAACTCACAGAGATCTGCCTGCCTCTGCCTCCTGAGTGCTGGGATTAAAGGCGTGCGCCACCACCGCCCGGCTAGTTCTGCCATTTCTAGTCAGTGTTGTTCTAGAACATCCAACTATGGAAATTAGGCCAAGAAACAACAACAACAACAACAACAAAATTCTTTTGAAGCTAAAGGTTATTCCTCCTGTGAGATAAATTGATCTCTTGTATAGAAAATACTAAAAAATTTACAAAAAACTCCAACTAGTAGAAATAATAATGTAAGCCAGCAAATTTTACAGTAGCTCAACACACACACACACACACACACACACACACACACACACACCAGTTGTGTTTTTACACACTATCAGTAAACACTTTTAAGAAGAAACTTAGAAAACTGCCATGGTAACACCCCAAAGAATACAATTCTTAGTAATAAAGTTATCTAAGAAAACTATAAAACACCATTGGGTGTTCTAGTCCATGTATCTGAGGGCAAATAATTGGGATCTTAGAGTAAGACATGAAATAATATGCCTGGTAAAAGTTAATCCCAAACCAAGCAGGCAGGCGGATCTCCAGCGACAGAGAGGGCACTGGATCATAGGAGGCAAAACGCTGGCGAGAGCAGGAAATGAGGAGGACAACTTATAACCAGATACTGATGCATTCCTGAATTCAACAGACGGTTTAATCTTGAAGACGGATCATACTTAGTTACCATAGAAGCAGGGCTGGCCTCAGATTTAAAGCAGGTTGTTGATATAGTATAGTAGTTTTTAAAACTTCTGATCGCTCCAAAGTCAGTGTCAAGTTTTGACTTTTATAAGATTTGTTGGTAGAAGTGAAAAATAATAATACAAAGTAGCAAGAATGTGGTGTGTGCCTAAATAATGTAAGGACAAATTCCAAATACTGTACATTTACATTCATTCTAAATAATATATGATATGATAATATGCACATATATTTGATTTTTAATGATGAATTCAGAGAGTTATTATGAAATCCATTCTTATTTGATTCTTTTTATAGCCAATTCAGAGATGTTTATTAAATTTGTTTTATTGTAAAATGCTTATCATCAATATACATTAAATTATTGCATTTTTATAAAATTTCATTTATACAGTTAGTGTGCCTATGCTGGTTACTTTTTTGTTAACCTGGCACAAGCTTGGATCATCTGAGAAGAAAGAACTTCAATTGAGAAAGTTTTTTGGTCAGACTGGCCTATTGGGGCATTTTGATGATTAATGATTGATATGGAGGAGCCCAGCCCACTGTATGCGGGGCCACTTTTGACTAGGTGGATCTGCACTGTATAACAAAGATAGCTGAGAAAGCCATGGAGGTAAGCAACACTCCTCCATGGTCTCTCCTTTAGTTCTTGCCTCTAGTTAATACTGTGGCTTCCTTAATGATGGACTATGATACAGAAATGTCCACCAAATAAACCCTTTTGCTTTTGGCCATGTGTTTATCACAGCAATAATAGAAAGTAAATTAGGATAATGCCTAAGAGATAATTCCTATATATATAAAATTTTAGTAATGATCTCTTTCAGGACTTATTCACTTGTGACTCCTTTTTTTCCAAGAATTTTTTTTTTTTTTTTTTTTTTTTGGTTTTCCAAGACAGGGTTTCTCTGTTTAGTTTTGGTGCCTGTCCTGGATCTTGCTCAGTAGACCAGGCTGGCCTCAAACTCAGAGATCTGCCTGGCTCTGCTTCCTGAGTGCTGGGATTAAAGGTATGTGCCACCACTGCCTGGTTGCCGAATAAATTTTTATGTCTCCCTGAGTGTATCATATATAAAATAGGTATGCAGATCAAGCATTTACTAGTTATAGATCATAAATAAATTTATATTAAAGGCACTCTTTGAAATAAATGTAATTTTGATATTAAAGATGGAAGCACATTTACATACTAATGACATTGATGCACCTGTTTATTTTTACATAAAGAACTAAATTTTGGATGAATATTTCATACCACAGGACCTATAATATTTTTCAGAGTTGATTGATATTTTGAATTTATAATTGTCAATACTGAGAATGCCACTTTACATAATTATGTAGTGCAAAAATGGCAGATCTATGTTTAGGGCCATGGAAAAAAATGTTGGTAATTTTGTCTTAATTCAAAGTCAAAACTTATTTAACAGATTTTAAAAATTAAATTTAAGCCAACAAGCCAAACAGCAATTTTCAAAATCAAATATTCTTCTGGGCATGGTGGTGCTCACATTTAATCCCAGTATTCAGGAAGCAGAAGCAGGCAGATCTCTGCCTTCGAGGCCAGCCTGGTCTACATAGTGAGTTCCAGACCAACCAAGGCTATGTAGTGAGACCCTGTCTCAGAAAACAAAACAAACAACACCCCCCAAAAAACCCACAAACTGAAAAACCAAGAAAACCCAAACAAAAGAAAAAAATCAAACTTTCGCATAGTACTATCCAATCATATACTAATTTGACACCTAGTAAAGAATGATAATAGGAAAAGACTATCTTTGTTTTCATAATTAAACTGTTATTCTATAAGAGCAGAGAACTGTGTAGTAAAGTCATGGAAATGTAGAGCACACAGTCGTCCTGACTCTGAGTTGAGGTGTTTGAAGCAGTTTTCTTTGGCATTGTGTATTGTGACACATGCACATAGCAATATGGCATATTCTATACTCTGAACAAACACGTGAGTGAAGTCAGGATGGAGCACGGGCAAGCACTATAAGAAAACACCTCAGATTCATTATGGATTTGATTTTTGAATTAATGTGAGATCATCACACATTCAAAAATCTTTTGATGTTGCCAAAATTTTCTAAACCCTGTTGGGAACCAGACTGATCCAAGACTTTCTCAGAGCCCCTGAATGAAAGGACAAAGGAAATGCTAGTTCTGTATTCTTGGCTGGGGTAGGCTTGGCAAGATCTGGTTTGGGAATGAGGCCTGGACCTAGAAGTTAAGGTTTCAGTTCCAAAGAACCTGGCTTTCCCTTCTGAAGGGCTGTGGTTATCAGTTCTAAGGAAGCTGTGCATAGGTATCCTGTGTTCTCTTTGCGAACAGCAATTTAACTTTCTGTTGACCATGGCCCATTCTCCCCCTGCAATTGGTTTATAAGATGCTGTACTTCTTAATAAACTTACTTGGCATAAGACATAGCTTATGAAAGACTTCCTAACCCTAGCTTTCCTGTCTTCTCTATCTTCTCATTCGCTGGTCCACTTTCTCTCTTGAATATACCACTGAAGAATGACCTGCTGGCCCAGGTCAAACCATCACATGGTTATGTGACCCCCATATCGGTTTATGACATGTATCTTAAGATACTAGACTCTAACTCTTCTCTTCATTACCAGAAGCAATCTACATCAGAAGATAATGAAAGAAAAATATACTGAAGCTATTTAAGATAGATTTGAGAAGTAATTTACTCAATGAATATATATTTTTAATTTAAAACACACATCTCTAGATATCTTTCCAAAGGCTTCTTAATGACCATATTGCTTATATTTTCTGTTAGTACTTTCATCTTAAGAAACTGTTTCCTTTAATATACATGCTACCCACATTGCCTCATTTATTGTAGAATAAGTATACCCATGTAACAGACAGGTTTCTTTATTTCACTGGCCCTACACTCCCTAGAATAAAATAAACTTTACCGAAGGAATGAACTCATGGCCTTGTACATATTAGGAAAGCAGTGTACTACTGAGGTAACATCTTTACGCCTTTTAAAAAACTTTATGTTAAGACAGGCTTTCACTAAATTCCATACTTTGGCCTTGAAATGGTGATCTTCATTCCTTAGCCTTCAGAGTAGCTGTGTTTATTATATGACTATGCCATATTCGGCACAATCTCTCCATATTCAAAATATATATGCATGCAGTTCTTTATGCATTCAGTTTGCAAATGTCATACTGCATCTGGTAACACTTCTTTTAGATTTTGTATAAAATTTAGTTATTGTAGTTTGGTACTTCCTTCATTAGATGATAAGTAAGGAATTTATTATTTGTTTACATTTAAAAATGATCAATTCTGGGGCTAGAGAGATAGTGTGGTGGTTAAGATTACTTACTTCTCTTGCAGAGGATATGGATTCCATTTGCACCACCCACATGGTAGCTCACAACTGTCTGTAACTCCAGTTCCAGGTG
This sequence comes from Peromyscus nudipes, assembly GCA_902168325.1. NCBI lineage: Eukaryota > Metazoa > Chordata > Mammalia > Rodentia > Cricetidae > Peromyscus > Peromyscus nudipes. Next base: position 12,072 of record CABHPH010019158.1, on the reverse strand, counting down.
ATTTAATGTCATCTTCTGGCCTACATAAGCACCTGCATTTATCTACATACATAAACTCTGTTGGCACATTCACAAAAGTAAATGATAAATAAAACAGAAAAATTGTAATTGACATGCAGGAAGGCTATTGATTTGAATGTGTCAATTTTGTTTCTTGCCAGTTTGCTGAAATTTATCAGCTCTAAGAGCCCTTTTTGGTGAATTTTTTTAGGGTCTCTTATTTATAGAATCATACTATCTACAAATAGGAATACCCTGGATAGTTTTCTTATTTGTTTTCCCTTTATTTCCTCTCTTGTCTTATTGGTATAGTTTAGACTTCAAGCACTGTTTTTAATAGAAGAGGAGAGAGTAGATACCCTTGTCTTGTTGTTAGTCTTGTTGGGAACTCTTTGAGGTTTTCTCCAGTTAGCATGATGTTGGCTGCAGGTTTGTTGTATACAGCCTTTATTTTGTTGAAGTATGCTCCATCACTAGCTTCAGCTGGACATTTTATCATGAAAGGATGTTGATTTTTTGTCAGGGGATTTTCCTAGATGATCATGTAGACGAATTTCTAAACAGTCTTATTAAATAAGAAACACAGAGCCAAATACAGAGGTGCAAGCCATAGTGATCAGAGAAATAGCTGCCAACTAACCTAAGCTTACCATCTTGCCATAGCTTCCCAAGAGAGCCTCTTCCTGTCTAACCTGTGCCTTTATTGCCTTCCTGTTCTGTCTTCTCATTGGCTCTAAGCCCAGCCACATCACTTCCTCATCACTGCCTCATCTATACAGACCTCCAGGTCTCTATGGTTGGTACTGAGATTAAAGGCATGTGTCACCATTCTTGGCTGTGTCCTTGAACACACAGAGACTCTGCCTGCCATGTGATCAGATTAAGGATGTGTGCTACCACCACCTGACTTCTGTTTATGGCTGACTATGACCTCTGATCTCCAGGCAAACTTTATTTAATAACATACAAATAAAATATCACATTTCAGCACATATAAAATATCACCACATGAACATGTGATTTCTGTCTTTCAGTCTATTCATATGGAAGATAACATTTATTGAGTTACATATATTAAACCATCCCTACATCTCTTGAGTGAAATAAATTTGGTCTTGATCTTTCTGATATGAGCTTTAATTCAATTTGCCAGTATTCTGCTGAGAATTTTCCATCTGTGTTCATCAGGAAGATTGGGCTGTACTTTTCTTTTATTGTGTATCTTACCTGGTTTTGTTATCAAGGTATTACTGGTGTTTAAAAGTAGTGTGAAAGCTTTTGCAAGTATCTTTCTTTTTATTTCTAATTTTATTAATTGGATCTTGTTTTTTCTTGGATTAATTTGTTAAAAACATTGTCAACTTTGCTTGTCTTTTATGGCAATTAACTCTTGATTTCATTGATTTCCTTCATTTTAAAATGTATTTGTTTCTAATTTATTAATTTCAGCCATTACTTTTATTTCATTTAAAAATTATTTTTAAAATGTTTCTTGCAATGTATTTTGTTCATATTCTTCCCTCCCACATCCTTACAGATCCTCCTTTCATTGTCTTTCTCTCTTTCAAAAAGAGAGACGGGGGTTGGGGATTTAGCTCAGTGGTAGAGCGCTTGCCTAGCAAGCACAAGGCCCTGGGTTCGATCCTCAGCTCCAAAAAAAAAAAAAAAAAAAAAAAAAAAAGACGGGGGGGGGGGTGTGTAGCCCACAATACAAAACAAAACCCCTAAAAGACAAAAAACACCAAACTGTAACAACAACAAAAACAAAAAGCACACAAAATATTTGAATTCTGTTTTGTGTGTTGGCCATCTACTCCTGAGCATGAGGCTCACCTGGTGTGTGGTTGATCTGCACAGTAATGTGCATTGGAGAAAACACATTTCCCCTCTCCCAGAAGCATTCATTATAGATAGCTTCTTGGTTAGGGGGTAGGACTTTATGTCCACTTTCCTTTCTTCATGCTAAAATGTTGTCTGGGTTAAATTTGTGCATATATTGTGTATACCGTTGCAGTCTCTGTGAGTTCATACGTACCTCATCCCTGTTGTGTCTGGAAGACAATCTTTCCTTGTAGCTGTCTTCCACCTCTGGCTCTTACAATCTTAATGCCTTCTCTTCACATAAATCTCTGAGGATTGAGGGGAGGGGCTTGGTAAAGACATCCATGTAGTCAGCACTGATTTTGATGATTTCTTTCCATCTATTGTTTTGGGTGATGGTTTTTCTTGTTTTTCCAAGGCCTTCAGGTGCATCATTAAATTATCAACTTGAGATATTTTAAAGAATTTGATTAAGGTTTTTTACCAAGCCAATATTACTTTGCTTACAAAAGCAGAGAAAAACCCAACAAGAAAGAAAATTAAAAGCCAACTTTTCTGATGCACATAGATTAAAAAAACTCAATAAAATACTTTCAGACTGAATTCAGAACACATCAAAAAAGATTATCTACCAAGATCAAGTTGGCGTTATCCCAGAGATTCAGGGTTGGTTCAGCATATGCAAATTATAAATGTAATCCACCACATAAATAGACTCAAAGACAGAAACTACATAACTATCTCATTAGACACAGAAGAGGCCTTGGATAAAATCCAAAATACCTTCATGATAAAAGTCTTAGAGTATATAGAGATACAGCTCAGCATAATAAAGGCAATATACAACAAACCCATTGCCAACATCATTTTAAATGGAGAAGAACTAAGCATATCCCCACTAATATCAGGAACAAGATAAGAATGTTCACTTTCTCCATTCCTGTTCAACATAATGCTTGAATTCCTTACTAGAGAAATAAGGCAAATGAAGGAGATACAAACTGGAAAGGAAGAAGTCAAAGTATCTTTGTTTATAGATTATATGATTATATACACAAAGACCCTAAACTCCACTAGAAAACTCCCACAGTTGATAAACACATTAGCAAAGTAGTAGTATACAGTATTAACACACAAGAATCACTAGCCTTCCTATAGACCAACAACAAGCATACCATGAAAAAGACCAGGGAAACAAGCACATTTAAAATAGCCTCACGGAGGAAGGATAGTAGGAACCTGGGGGGTCAAGGACATCACAAGAAAACCCATAGAATCAACTAACCTGGGCTCACAGGGGCTGAACTGACAACCAGGGAGTCTGCATGGGACTGACCTAGGCCCTTTGCTTATATGTGACAGTTGTGTAGCTTGGTCTTCTTGTGGGACTCATAACAATGGAAACAAAGGCTGATTCTAACTCTTTTAGTGGCTTTTGGGACCTTGTTCCTCATACTGGGTGGCTTGGACCAGCTTTAATACAAGGAGAGGTGCTTAGTCTTATTGTAACTTGATAGGCCATGTTTTTTGATATCCATGGGAGGCCTGCCCTTTTCTGAACAAAAAACGAGGAGAAATGGATGGGGGTGGGGGGAACGGGAGGAGTTGGTGAGGGACTGGGAGAAGAGGAGGGAGGGGAAACTATGGTTGGAATGTAAAATAAATAAGTAAATAAATAAATAAGCCTCAAAATTTGAGTAAGTATCAAAGAAGTGAAAGACTTGTGTAGTGCAAACTTTAAGACATTGAGAAAAGAAATTGAAGGAGATACCAAAAGATGGAAGGACTTCTCATGCTCATGGATTGATAGGATTAATATTGTAAAAATAGTCATTCTACCAAGAGCAGTCTCTAGATTTAGCCCAATACACATATGAATTTCAATGCAATTCTTCTCAGAATTGAAAAAACAAATCTTAAATTTCATTCGAAACCACCAAGGATTCAGAATTGCAAAAACAACCCTGAGCCACAAAAACAAAAACTGGAAGCATTACCATCCCTGATTTCAAGTTATTCTACAAAGCTATATTAATAAAAAACCATGGTATTGCCATAAAAACAGACACATTGGTAAATGGAATTTAACTGAGAACCTGTACATAAGCCAACACTATCATGACCGCTTGATTTTTCACAAAGAGGCCAATAACACATATTAGAGAGAAAGTAGCATCTTCAAAAATTGTGCTGGTCAAACTGGTTAAGTATATGTAGAAGAATAACTAGATTGACATCTCACCTTGCACCAAACTCAACTCTAAATGCATCAGGGACTTTAATATAAGACCTGTTATCCTGACTCTGATAGAGGAGAAAGTAGGGAATACTCTTCTCCTTATAGGCACATGAAACAACTTTGTGAACTAGACCAGTATCATAGGCATTAAGACCAACAATTCAAAAATGGGACCTCATGAAACTGAAAAGCTCTGAACAGCAAACGATACTGTCATTCAATCAAGATGCAGCACTACAGAATGGATTTTTTTTTTTTTACCAGTTCTGTATCTGACAAAGGAATAGTATCTAGAACCTATAAATCAAAAAACAAGTATCAAGAATAAAAACAGAGTCTCCACATGTGTTGTATGAGTAAGTCATCATCTGTGCTGGGGTAAGACTTTTCAGTGATCCAGCTTGCTTTCAGTTCCTCCCTGATTCTGTAAGTCACCCCTCACCAATGCTCTGTACATAAACTCAATAAACTCATGGATCCATCCCATCAAAAGAAAAACTCCATCCCAATTAGACCAAAGGAGGCCCATGGAAACCTCTAAAACAACTCAGGCTACTGCAAAGGCTATTAGTTGCCTTTATCGCTCTATTGTTGAAGATGACAGCAACACTTATATACCTCTTTGAACATGGAGAAGACAAGCTGATGCCTAACTAGGGCCTTTACCCCTCCTGACTAGTGTTCGTGGTACTGGAAGGTGCTGTGATGCTGCCAGAGGAGAATAGTAAACACTAACCCAGCTACAAACCCTACAATGTACAATGATGACCTACCCACGCACTATGCTGGTGCAACAGTGGTACAAACATTGTGTGAGTGGATGGCCACCTTCTGATCAGATTCAAGGCTCACACCGTGAGGTGGAGCCCATGTCTCACACTGCTCAGTTGTCCAAGAACCTGAGACTAGATAGGCCATGGACCTAAGGGAGAATGAAGTACTATTGATCTGCTAAGAGAATGTAGCAATAACAAGACTCCTGATTGCATTCTGCTATACCCATTGGACAGTGCCTCATTCAGTTTTCACCCCAGAAGCTTCTGCCTGCAGTAGATGGGAACTATTACAGAGACTCGCAACTGGACAATGTGATCAGAGTGAAAGACCTTGGAACACTCAGTTCTAAATGGTACGTCTTCACCATACTTCCTCTCAGAGCTCAGGGAGCTACATGGAAAAGGAGCTAGGAAAGAATGTAAGAACCAGAGGGAACGGATGACCAAGGAAGCAACGTCTTCCAGACATAATAGGACTGACATAAGGAAACAGTGTCTTCCAGACACAACAGGACTGGTGTACATAAGAACTCACAGAGAATGGGGCAGCATGCACAGGTCCTGCATCTGTTCCCATCTGTTGCTGGAGGAAGCCTCTCTGATGATGACTAGATAAGGCACTGATCTATGAGTATAGCAGAATATCATTAGGAGTCATTTTATTAAAACTTTTTTTTTTTAACCAGTAGTGTTGGTTTACCCTAGGTCTGGGCTACCTAGTCTCTGGTTCTTGGTTACCTTAGCAGTGTCAGATATGGGTTCCTTCTCAAGGAGTGGACCTTAGGTCAAATCAGACATTGGTTGGCTATTCCCACAAGTGCTGTGCTATTTACCTAGCATATTTTGCAGGCAGGACATATTGTAGGTCAAAGGTTTTGTGGCTGATGGTGTCCACCTTTCTCTTTCAGTAGCCTGCAGAGTACCTTCCTGCACCAAAGAGACTAGAACATAGGAGTGAAGAATCTATGTAGGCACCAGCTCAAGTTCTCCATGTTCAGTGAGTTGTGTGGATGTCATCCTTGGCATTGAGGCCCTCATTATTGGTTTGTGGAGATGAACCTATTATCTTGGCAATAGCCTGGGTTGTCTAAATGGGAGATCTCTATCAAATCTTTCCCCTCAGAGCTCAAGGAATCTAACCGAGACTGTAAAAGTCAGAGGGGATAGAGGACACCAGAAGAACAAGGCCCCCTGAATACACCAAACAAGGCACATATGAGCTCACAGAGACTGAAGCATCTAGAACATGGATCTGCACCAAGTCTTCTCTGTACATATTACAGCTTTTAGCTTAGTATTTTTATGGGACTCCTGACTGTGAGAAAGAGTGGGTCTCTGACTCTGTGCCTTTTCTTGGGACTCAGTCTTTTCCTCCTGTTGGGTTGCTATGTCTAACTTTGATATGATAGTTTTTGCTTCATCTTACTATATTTTATTTTGTCATGTTTGGTTGTTATCTCTTAGAAACCTGTCTTTTTCTAATAAGAGACAGAAAGGGAGTGGATCCAGAGGGGAGGTGAAATAAGGGGGATCTGGAAGGAGTAGAGGGAGGGGAAACTATAATCAGGGTATATTGTATGAGAAAGGAATCTATTTTCAATAAAAGGAAAAAATGTCAAAGAAAAAAATCAAGATCCATTCTTTCATACACAGAGAATCTGGGGCAGAACCATGCAGGCCCTGAGTTTGCTGCTTCAGTGTCTGTTGAGTTCATATGAGCTTTGCTCAGTTGATTTAGAGGGACTTGTTCCCCATGGGACCCTGTTGGCTAACAACTCAATTAGATATAGCTCAATAATGGTATTGGAAGTTTCATTTGGTAACAAGATGGCTAGTTGGGACTTCATCTCAATCATTATTTGGAGACCTCATGAGGATCATCTTCTTATATTTTAGGAAGTTTCTGCTGCACTAGGTTTCCATACCATCTCTCTAACTGCCCCTCAATTCTGTCTCTCCCCTCATTACCTCCTTCAACCCATCTCCCTCCTACTCCCCACATGATCCTCCCATTCTTGTCTCCCCTTCTCCAAGTCCAGATATAAGATCTATTCTATTCCACCCACCCAGGGAGATCCATTTGTCCCGCCAGTACCTTCCTCTGTACCTAAACTCTCTGGGTCTATGGATTTTTTAAATAATTTATTTAATGGCTAATATCCAGATATACCATATTTATCTTTCTGCGTCTAGGTTACCTCATTCAAGATGATTTTTTCTATTTTCATCCATTTGCCTGCAAATTTTATGTCATTATTTTTAATAGCTAAGTAATACTCCATTGTGTAAATGTAATGTACCACATTTTCTTTATCTGTTCTGTTGAGGGACATATAGGTTGTTTCCAATTTCTGGCTATTATGAATAGAGCAGCAATGAATATGGATAAGCAAGTGTCCTTGTGGTAGGATGAAGCATCCTTTGGGTTTATCCCCAAGAGTGGTATAGCTGGATCTTGAGGTAGATGGAATCCCATTTTTCTGAGGAACCACTATATTGATTTCCATAGTGGTTGAACAAGTTTGAACTTCCACCAACAGTGAATGAATATTTTCCTTATTCTGCATCCTCGATAGCATAAACTGTCACCTGTGTTATTGATCTTAGCCATTCTGTCAGGTGGAAAAAAAGGTATTATCAAAGTAGTTTTGATTTGCATTTTCCTGATGGCCAAGGATGTTGGATATTTCTTTAACTGTTTCTTAGCTATTTGAGTTTCCTCTATTGCAAATTCTCTGTTTAGATCTGTACCCCATTTTTAAAATGGATTATTTGGTTTTTTGATGTCTAATTTGTTGAATTTTTTATTTATTTTGGAGATCAGCCTTCTGTCAGATGTGGGGTTGGTGAAGATCTTTTCCTATTCTGTAGGCTGCTATTTTGTTCTATTGACAGTGTCCTTTGCCTTACAGAAGTCTTTCAGTTTAATGATGTCTCGTTTATTAATTGTTCATCTGATGCCTGTGTTAAAGGTGTTCTGTTCAGAAAGTGTGCTGTGCAAGTGAGTTCAGGCTATTCCCCACTTTCTTTCTGTCAGATACACTGTATCTAGTTTTATGTCCAGGTCTTTGATCCACTGGAGCTGAGTTTTGTACAGGGTGATAAGTATGCATTTATTTGCATTCTTCTACAATCAGACATTCAGTTTAACAGTACCCTTTGTTGAAGATGCTACCCTTTTTCCAGTATGTATTTTGGGCTTCTTTATAAAAAAAGATTTAGTGTCCATAGGTGTCTGGATTTATGTCTAGGTCATCAGTTCAGTTCCATTGATCAATGTGTCTGTTTTTATGCCAACACAGTGCTGTTTTTATTTTATTTTATTTTATTTTACTGTAGCTTTGTAGCACAAATTGAAATTGAGAATGGTAATATCTCTAGCAGTTCTTTCATTTTTATTTTTCTATTTTTCAGAATTGTTTTAGGTATTCTGGGTTTTTTTGTGTTTCCGTATGAAGTCGAGAATTGTTCTTTTATGATGTGCAAAGAATTGTGTTGGAATTTTGATGGGCATTGCATTAGATCTGTAGATTGCTTTTGGTAAGATGGCCATTTTTATTATATTAATCCTGATCCATGAGCATGGGAGATCTTTCCATCTTCTGATATATTCTTCAATTTCTCTTCAAAGACTTGAAGTGTTTATCATATAAGTCTTTCACTTTCTTTATTAGAGTTACCCCCAAGATGGTTTATGTCATTTGAGGCTATTGTGAAGGATGTTGTTTTCTTGATTTCTGCCTCAGATTCTTTGTCATTTTTATATAGGAGGGCTGCTGATTTTTGTAAGTTTTGTATCTAGCTACTTTGCTGAAAGTATTCTTCAGTTTTAGGAGTTCCCTGGTGGAATTTTTAAGGTCACTATGTATGTAATCATATCATCTGTAAATAAAGATACTTTGACTTCTTCCTTTCCAAATTGTATCCTCTTGATCTCCTTCAGTTTTCTTATTGCTCTAGATAAGATTTCAACTAGTATAATGATTAGGTATGGAGAGAGTTGGCAACCTTGTCTTGTTCGTGATTTAGTGGAAATGCTTTGAGTTTATCTCCATTTAGGTCAATGTTGGCTATGGTGTTGCAATCTTATTGCCTCTATTATTTTGAGGTATGTCTTTTGTATTCCTAGTCTTTCCAGGACTTTTATCATGAAGGGGTGTTGGATTTTGTCAAAGGATTTTTTTGCATTGAATGAGAGGATTGAGTGGTTTTTGTCTTTCAGTCTGTTTATATGGTGGATTACATTTGTCAATTTAAATATTTTGAGCAATTCCTCCATCTCTGGTATAAAATCCTACTTGAACATGGTAGATGATCTTTTTGATGTGTTCTTGGATTCAGTTTGCAAGTATTTCATGAGAATTTTTTGATCTGTGTTCACAAGGCACATTGGTCTGTAATTCTCTTTCTTTGTTGTGTCTTCATGTGATTTGGGTATCAGGGTGACTGTAGCCTTTGAACATTGAACAATGTTCCTTCTGTTTCCATTTTGTGCCCCATAAGTTTGGGAATATTGTATATTAATTTTCATTGAATTCTAGAAAGTCTTTAATTTCTTTCTGTATTTCTGTCTTAACCTATTTTTCATTCACTAGAGAGCTGTTCAGTTTCCATGAGTTTGTAAGCTTTCTGTTGTTTCTGTTGTTTAAATCCCGCTTTAATCCATGTAGTCTAATAGGATTCAGGGGGCTATTTCAATTTTTTTGTATCTGTTGAGACTTGCAAGTATTTGGTTAATTTTGGAGAAACTTCCATGAGGTACAAAGAAGGTATGTTCTTATGTATTTGGGTGAATGTTCTGAAAACAGCTGTTATGTTTATAAAGTTTGTTAGCTCCAGTATTTCTCTGTTGTGTGATATTTTGTTTGTGTTCTGACAAAGCTTGCCTGGAGATCAGAGGGCAGAGCTAGCCACTAGTTAACTATAGAGGCCAGGTGGTCGTGGCTCATGCCTTAAATCCCAGCACTCAGGAGGCAGAGAGAGGAAGTGATAAGTGGGGTGTTGGGGCTTGGGGCTTGGGGTTCCAGAGAGGTAAGAAGTCACTGGTGGCTGCTCTTCTGCTTTTCTGAGCTTTCAGGTTATTGCCCTGACATCTGACTCCTGGTTTTTATTGATAAGACTGATTAGGCTCTCGCTTCATTTCTCTGTTTAGTTTTTGTGTGGATGAACTGTTCATTGGTGAGAGTGGGATATTGATGTCTCTCACTATCAGTGTGTGAGGGCTGATATGTGCTTTAAGCTGTAGTAGTATTTCTTTTACAAACTTGGGTACCCTTTTGTTTGGGGCATAGATGTTATGAATTGAAATGTCATCTTGGTGGATTTTTTTTTATTTGTATGTGTTGTCTTTTCCTATCTCTTCTGATTAGTTTTGGTTTGAAGTCTATTTTGTTAGATATTAAAATGGCTACACCAGCTTCCTTCTTAGGTCCATTTGCTTGGAATATGTTTTTCCACCATTTACTCTGAGGTAATGTCTATCCTTGATGTTGAGATGTTTTTCTTGGTAGTAGAAGGATCCTGTTTTCACATCCATTCTGTTAGTCTGTATCTTTTTTACTGGGGATTTGAGACCATTGATATTGAGAGATATTAATAACCAGTGACTGTTGATTGATTCTTGTTATTTTGTTGTTGTTGGTGGTGACTTTGTGTTTTTCCTTTTGAATTTGGTGGTCTGAGATTATTTATTCCCTGTGTTTTCATGGTTTTAGTTTGCCTTCTTTGGCTGGAGTTTTGCTTTAGCACATTCTGTAGGGCCTGATTTGTAGATTGATATTGTTTAAATTTGGCTTTTTCCTTCAATATCTTATTTTTTTCTATCTATGGAGGTTGAGTGTTTTGCTGGGTCTAGTAATCTGGGCTCACATCTGTGGTCTCTTAGAGTTTCTAGCACATCTGTCCATGTCCTTCTGGCTTTTAGAGTCTCCATTGAGAAGTTAGGTATAAGTCTTACAGGTCTGCCTTTATATGTTACTTTTTCTTTTCCCTTGCAGCTTTTAATATTCTTTATTTCTTCTGTATTTTTAGTGTTTTGACTATTATGTGCTGAGAGGACTTACTTTTCTGTTCCAGTCTGTTTGGTGTTTACTGTTGTGTGTTCTGCTTATACCTTTATTGACATCTTCTTAAGGTTAGAAAAACTTATTTCTATGATTTTGTTGAAAATATTTTCTGAGAATTTGAGCCAGGTTTCTTCATATTCCTCTATTTTTATTTTTATTTTTTAAAGATTTGATCTTATAGTGTCCCAGATTTCCTGGATGTTTTATGTCAGGAGGTGTTTAGTTTAAACATTTTCTTTGACTGATGTATCCCAGTTCTTTTATTATATATTCAATTCTTGAGATACTCTCTTCTGTCTCTTGTATTCTGGTGGTGATGCTTGGGTCTATAGTTCCTGTTCACTTACCTAGATTTTCCATTTCCAGAATTCCTCAGTTTGGGTTTTCTTTATTGCTTCTATTTCCATTTTCAGGCCTTAAACAGTTTTATTCATTTCCTTCTACTTTTTTTTTTGCATTTTCCTTTATTTTTAAAAATAAGGTATTTATTAATTTCTTCTTTAAGGACCTCTGTTATCTACATACAGGCTGTTTTAATATCTTATTCTTGTCCTTCAGCTGTGTTGGAATATTTGTGGCAGGGTTGCTGAGCTCTAGTGCAGACGTATTGTCTTGGCTGTCATTGATTGTGATTTTATACTGGCATCTAGGCATCTAGGATTATAAGTTTAGGTGCAGATATCTGGTTTTGTCTTTGTTGCATAGGTATTTTGTTCCATGGTTTCTGTTTACTCTCTGAATTTTCAGAGAGTGTAATGGCTATCTATGCATTGCCTGGCAGTAAATTTTCTGTGGTTCTGATAGTTATGGCTACTGGGAGTTCCAGGTACAATGTGTTTCTGGGTATTGGGAGCTGACACTTAGGAATGAGTATAGACTAGGGAGCTGAGTAGATACACAGGAGAGAAGAGAGCAGTGTTCCACCAGGATCTGCTTATTTAGTTTCATTGTCCTGGGGGCAGGGAGTGAAGATGAGTCACCACAGAAGGTGACCACCACAGAAGGTCTGCACTAGAGCTGGGGATGAGACTAGGAGGTCGGATCTGGAGGAACAGAAGGAGAGGGCAAGATCTATAGTTAGCCTACCTGATTCAATGGCAGAAGTGGCCTGTGGGTTATCAGAGGGGTGCCTGCTGGAGTTGGGGGCTGGGATAAAGCAAGGAATGGGGGG
>CABHPH010019156.1:0-13898 GCA_902168325.1 Peromyscus nudipes | reverse complement strand
CCCCCCCGTGCCCTCCAGTACCCCACACCCACTTCTCATCTTCCCATTTTAGTATCGGGGGAAAGCCTGGGATTTCTTCAAGCTATGACAACAGGAAGTATTGCCTATAAGCTCGCAGGCCAGCAAATATGTGGGTATAGTTTTTTTTTTCTGGAAACATTTTTTGTATCTGTTTTTGAAGATGAAATTCAGAATATTATAATAGATTTTCCCCTTTTCTTTGCAGAAACTGATGACCTAGAAGTATCTCAAGGTTCAGGAACTTTTCCTTCTGGATATTTCTACAAAGACCAGTGGAGGCCCAGGAGGTTTAAGATGCGCCATTTTAATGACCCTGCTAACATTACAGAATGCTTGCAAAGAAAAATGGTGTATTTATTTGGTGACTCAACAATCAGGCAGTGGTTTGAATACCTCACCATGTTTGTCCCAGGTTGGTGCTTTTGCTTTTGGTTTCATAACTGGTTCTCGTATGTGTGAAATCAGATTTGAAATGAGCAGGCTCCCTTTGGTGCCTGAAGAGAGGCGTCAGGTGAGGAGGCAATTTCTCCATAGGACTAAAGAAGTATCTTAACCCTGGAAGATGTGTGGCAGCATCTGGTCCATAGGAGAGTCTTATATTGGTAGAAGTGTGAGTTTTTTTATGGAGGCTTATCCCGCTGTCTCCCTCTGGCCTTGGATGAGTCATTTATTTCTCAGAGCTTCATTACTCTGTGTCCGATTAGACAGCTGAACCATGTGACCTCACAGATGTTGTTCACTTCTACTAATTGGATTATAAAACAGTTGGCCACTTCCAGTTGTTTCTTTTCTGGTTCTGTTTGGCTCAACTCTAGGTCCATACAGGATTTTACTGGAAGGAATTAGCCAGATGTGTCCTTGTAGCAAAGGCATCCATTGGGTCTGTCATCGATGGGACTCTGACATAGAGATGACTTCTGTTGAGAGACTCTGGGCAAGTCCCAGCATTCTTAGCGTCTGCCTAACTCTGAGACTATTCCTCAGATCCAGAATAAGACTAGACTGGTTGGAGACCTACCACTTATGCACAGGAGGCATTCTTTTCTTTCTCCAAGGTTGTGTGCTCAACTATTAAGGAACAGTGGGAACTATTTGTGTGTGTCTGTGTGCGTGCGTGTATGGGTGCAGATGGGTGTGTGTGAACGAAAGTCCATGGGGGCCCAAGTCAGCCTTGGTGTTCTTAGGCTCTGTCCAGCTTGTTTTGTGAGGCAGAGTCTTTTCACTGGCCAGTGATCCTGAGAGGCCTGGCTGTCCCTGCCTCTCCAGTACCGTGATTACAGAAGGTGTGGACCACCTTCCCCCTTTGCTTGAGGTCTGGAGATTAAACTCAGGTCCTCATATTTGTGCAGAGAGCCCCAATTGAGCCATCTCCTCAGCCTGTGTGGGGACTGTTTTTTGTTTTTTTTTTTAATGGTTGTAAGTGGAGTTTTTTTTTTTTTTTAAGATTTCTTCATTTGTGTATTTATATATATGGGTACTTTGTCGGTATATACATCTGCACACCAGAAGAGGACATCAGACAGTTGTGAGCTGCTGTGTGGGTGCTAGGAATTGAGCTCAGGACTTTTGGAAGAGCAGTGAATGCTCTTAACCACTGAGCTATCTCTCCTGCCCTGTAAATGGAGTTTTTTTTTTTTTTTTTTTTAAATAAAATTAATTCCCATTGTTTTGTGTGTGAGTTGCTTATGACTTTTGTTTTTAATCCTCTCTAATTTACTTTTTAAAAGAAAAGGAAGTAGATTTTACTCCAAAAGGTAGAAAGTCATTTCCAGTTTTTCAACGACACAGACACGGTTGAGTTCGAGTTATTGAACATGGATTAAAACTCTGGAGGAGGAAGTCCTGAATGGCATGGTGCTGGGGACACCTTGGTGCTAACCAGGCAGGTCTTCAAAGCTCCTGCAGTTGCTGCTTCATAATTTCTGATGACGTAGCTTGATATTTCCTTTAATAGCAGTGATCACATTGACTGTTTTGATCATTTTTCCACCAGACCCTTTACAGACAGATTTTCATCTGATATAATACAGCCTTGTGTGGGTGCCTGATCTTTATCAAAAGAAAATGATAACGTGAACTTTTATTCACTTTAACTCTGGAGGCTACATAGTGATGAAATAAGGGGGGGAGTCTGAAGGAGAAGCTCAGGAGGGCAGAAAGGAAAAAATGAAATTGGCCTTAACCCTTAAGGGGAATATAGGACTGTTATAGTCTGCTGTGTCCTTCAGAATTGACTGTAAACTGTGACGTAAGACTCTGATGTCTGCCTTGGCTGGTTCATGGTACCTGTGGTAGTGGGCACTGGAGAGCTGCTAAGAAAATGAGAATGGAATTGCGTTATCAACCTTTATGTATGTATGTATTTAATGAGACAGGTTCCGCTGTGTACTCCTGCTAGCCCGCAGCTTGCTTTATATATCAACCTGACATCAACTTTGTGGGCTTCCTCCTGCCTCTGCTTCCCACATGCCTAGATTTTGTAGGAACTGGGCCTTGAAACACAGCTCTGAGGGGAGGGAGCGGAAGGATTTCTAAGTTGTACCACTGACTCACTTCCTTCCTCCCCCTCTCTCTTCCTTTCCTTTTTTTATTTTATTTTATTTTTTCTTGTGACAGGGTTCACTACCTGGCTAGCCAGGAACTCACTCCAGAGACCAGGCCTCAAACTCAGAGATCTACCTGCCTCTGCCTCTGCCTCCTAATGCTAGGATTAAGGCTGTGCACCACCACTTAACTTTGTTATTTCTTATGTTAGACAGTTTTCTTGTGGGACATTAGTATGGTTTTCTAACCATGGGGTAAAATTAAAAGTCAAAAGAAACCTTTTTCTTTTGCGTATTGGGAAAAAAAGAAACTTTTTTTTTTCCTTTTTAACTCAGGAGTATAATTTAGATTGTTTTACTTTCTAAATTTTTTTTGTTTACCTATTTTGAGGCAAGATCTCTCTCTGTAGCCCTGGATAGCTTTGAGCTCAGCAATCCCCCTGTCTTAGCCAAGTGCTGGTATTTTAAGCATATGCAACCATTCTTGGTTTAAAAATTTATTTTTAATTGACAAATAATTGCATGTTTTTAGAGGATACAATGTGATATATTGATAGAATGATCTTATCAAGCTAGCTGTCACTTCATATACTTACTTATTTGCAGTGAGAACATTTAAAATCTCTTTGGCTGTTTCTGAAGCATGTTATTGTCAGCTGGAGCCACCGTGCCGTGCAGTAGGTCTCACAGGTTGACGCTTCCTCACTAGAACAGCTGTCCTTGATTAACTTTCCCCTTTTGCCTCCCAAGCTCCCCAGCTGCCAGTCAGTTTCTACTCTCTGAGAGTTAAACTTTTTTTTTAAATTTTTTTTTAGTTTTATGTGCATTGGTGTTTTGCCTGCATGTATGTCTGTGTGAGGGTGTCAGATCTTGGAGTTACAGACAGTTGTTAGCTGTTGTGTGGGTGCTGGGAATTGAACTAGGGTCCTCTGGAAAAGCAGTCGGTGCTCTTAACTGCTGAACTGTCTCTCCAGCCCCCAGAGAGTTAAACCCTTAAAGTTACTACATAGAAGGAAAGTTATGGAATATTTATCTTTCTGTGTCTGGCTTATTTCACTTAGTGTGGTATCCTTCCAGGCTTATTCATGTGTTTGCAAATGGCAGAATTTTCCAAAAGATGTGTGTGGTTACTGAAATGTGCTCATAAAAAGTTACAGCACCCCATCCTAGAAGATAGAATACTCATCTATTAGAAGGATAGTGAATGAATGTCAGCTTCATTCTTAAATATTCTGTGATCTGTGAAAATGGTACGATTTCTTGGCTTAATGGAGGTAACCATCTTAGACATAAATGGATTCTTTCACTGATGTTATTGCTTATGATATTATGATAATATTGCTTATTATGTGATGTTTTGGAGTGATCTGAATAATTAGGGCACTAGACTAAAGGTCCATTGATTCAAAATGGGACACAGAGAATAGGTATTCCTTTTAAACTTACATTGAGCCTCTTTGTTGTACTGCTCTTTTTAAAACTGTTTTTTACAAGCCATTTGAATATTCAGAATGTATGTGTTTTGATTGAATGTTTTCATAAATTCGATTTTTCCTTGTTTCAGATTTAGTGGAGTTTAATTTGGGTAGCCCCAAGAATGTTGGTCCCTTCCTTGCAGTGGACCAGAAACACAACATCTTGCTCAAATATCGCTGCCATGGTCCGCCCATCCGCTTCACGAGCGTCTTTAGTAATGAGCTTCATTATGTGGCAAATGAACTGAATGGGATTGTGGGGGGGAAGAATACAGTGGTGGCCATAGCTGTATGGTCTCACTTCAGCACATTCCCCTTGGAAGTCTATATCCGGAGGCTCCGGAACATCCGACGAGCCGTGGTCCAACTCCTGGATCGAAGCCCTAAGACTGTGGTTGTCATCCGGACAGGCAATGCCCAAGAGCTGGGGCCTGAGGTGAGCCTTTTCAACAGTGACTGGTACAACTTTCAGTTGGACACTGTCCTTCGGAGGATGTTCTCAGGGGTTGGAGTCTATCTTGTTGATGCCTGGGAGATGACCTTGGCTCATCATCTACCCCACAAGCTGCATCCAGATGAAGTGATTGTGAAGAACCAGCTGGACATGTTCTTATCTTATGTATGCCCCTTGGAGACTTAACTATCTTCAAGCACACTAAAGGAATCGCATTCAGTGACCTTCCCAATTGACTTGTAGTATAGAAAATTTGTGATTGACTCCATGGCCAGATGGATGCTGTCAATCTGTTGGACATTTCAAAAAGAGCTGTACTTTGCATACTGACTTGTAAAGAACTTAGGCAGTATACACTGCATTTGTGTCTACCTATAGGATTTTTTCCATCTTGACTTAGCCATCATAGAGCTCTTATTAACAGTATCTACACACTGTATTGCCCTTGTAACCAAAGATGCTAAGGAGTGTATTTGAACTGGCTTCTCCTGGGGTGGAGATTTCTGGGCTAATGCCTATGAGAAGTGTTTTGAGGAAACAGAATGGACGGATTTGGTCGGCAATGCTGTGTTTACCACTTACCTGGTAAAGGAAATGGAGCATGTCTTCAGGAATAGCACAAGGATCCCTCCCTCCTCAGGACTAGAGAGTGTTTATTGTCAGAGTTCCCATGGCCACGCTGAAGACTGTTGTATCTCAGGAGTTTCTATTGACGTTTCCCCCCCTCCCCCAATTACTTGTAAAGGCCAATATATGTGGTCAGAATTTTATAATAAGGATAGTAACAATTTCCTGCTTTTATCTAGGAAAGAGGCAAAACAGAAGAGCATACAGCCTGTGCTTTGGATCGCTGTTCGCATTTGATAATTGTTTCTTACTTGATTCAGCCGAGTTTTGTGTGATGAATACTTACTCTAGAATAACCACTTTTGGAAATAAATATGTAAACAGAAGTGTATTTTTGTGTTCTGGAATGTGTGGGTCTTAAGAGCTGACTTTTATGTAAAGGATGCTGCTGACTGTCATAAAGTTGTACAGTTTCTCCAATCAGCAGTTCCAAGTGTTTCTCTTTTCTTGTAGCTGCCATGAAGCATATGCCGAAATTAGACTTTCAACCAGATCAGAAGTTAATAAAATTAGATATTAAAATCCATGACAGGCCTTTTTTTGATTTGGGCATAAAGTATACATACACATTGTCTCATGCTTGGAAGCAAAAAGCTACCATTTAGCTATCTGCTATTCCTTCTAGCTTTTTTGCCTTTTTGGACTGTGGCTCAAACCAGGGCCTTGGCCATACTAGGCAGGCACTCTATCGAGTTACATTCCTAACTCATTTCTGGACTTCCAAAAATAACAAGTTTGGCCATTTTTTATTGGACTTTGTCTTATTAATATTAAATGGCTTTAAATTAAAATTAGGATCATTTAATAAGTAGTTTTTGCATTTTGAGAGGTTATAATTGACTTTTGCTTTCCCTAAACAGACATGTATAAACGTTGGGGTGTCTTGGGAGATAAAGACAGATGCCGAAAGCAAGAAGAATATGCACCCCTCAAAGAATGAAAAATCTAGGCTTTTAGTGTAGAGGGTTAAAGTTCTTTTCCTACTCTAGAAGACCATTAAGTTTATAAGATATTTTGTGGAGAAAAGTTTATGATTGTTTTTGGAGTCTGAACAGGCCAGTGATGTTAAATGTATTTTGGTAGCTTAGTTTTTGCAGAACTGACATTTGGACATGCATGCTAGACAAGCTTTCTAGCCTTGAGCTAAGTCCCCAGCGGCCCCCCACCCCACCCCCTTTTTATTTATTATTTTTTTATTTTATTTTATTTTATTTTATTTTATTTTATTTTATTTTATTTTATTTTATTTTATTTTATTTTTTTGTTTTTCGAGACAGGGTTTCTCTGTGTAGCTTTGCGCCTTTCCTGGAACTCACTTGGTAGCCCAGGCTGGCCTCGAACTCACAGAGATCCGCCTGGCTCTGCCTCCTGAGTGCTGGGATTAAAGGCGTGCGCCACCACCGCCCGGCCCCACCCCCTTTTTAAAACCTTTTTATTTTTAGAGAAAGTCCCAGTAAGTTCACAGGTTAGTCGACCTTGGTTTGTTGCCTACACAGGCTTTGAATTCGCCATCTTCCTGCCTTAGCCTCTCCAGTAACTGGGCCTATAGGCTATGCCAGCAGCCTGGTTAAAATGGCTTGTTTTAAATGGTCCCTAAGCTTGCAGAATTTGATAAAAATGAATTAGGGACTATACCCTCCCACCCCCCCCACCCCCGGGGGGGGGATTATGGAATTAACCTTTGTGATAAATGCCCAGAGATGCTGGTGCAGTTGTAGGGTTCTACATTTTGAGAAACAGAGACAGAGAAGATTGATCTAGAGACGTGACATTGCTTATCTATTATTTCAAGGCTTTATCAAGTACTTAATTCAATAGTTTAGGTGATAATAGCTCCATTTTTTACAGGAAGAACTCAAGTTTGAATTGGACTAAAGTACATGGAGTCCATGGCCCTGCGTAGCTACAGCTTGTTTGACTTAATATAAAGAGGTTTTGTTTTGAGAACTTCTGAACAGTTCCTTAGGGAGGAGTTTGGGAGGAGGCCAAAGAGTCACTTTCCAGTGAAGTTTCAGGGACCGCCCACCATTGGTTTAGAGTGATTTCTTGTATCCTTGTTCAGTTTTTGCTTTTCAGTTTGTTTGCACAAGGTCTTAACGGTTTGATGGCACATTTGCTTGAAGTCCCTTTTAGCACTTTCATTCCTCTTTTGTCTTTATATCCTCTGGTGTGGAAATTTTTATAGAGGTTAAAATGTTACCTAAATACTTCCCAGAACAGTTAGATACAGGTTGAGCATCTCTAATCTGAAAATCCAAAATCCTCCAAAATCTAAAGCTTTTTGAATCAGTGGGTCACACTCAAAAGACAGATGTGGGGCTGGAGACATGGCTCAGATTTCAGAGTACTTGCTGCTCCTCCAGAGGACTGAGCCTGAATCCCGGCACCCATGCCAATTGGCTCACAAACCACCAGTAACTGATGCTACAGGTGTATCCACTGCCCTCTTTTGGTCTACAAGGGCCACCTACATTCACGTAGCATTCACTCACACTGACACACGGAAACAGACAGAGACACAGACAGACAGACAGACAGACAGACAGACAGACACACACACATACATACAGATAAAAATGCTAAAAACCCGATGTAGCATATGCTTTTAATCCCAGCTCTTGGGAAGCAGAGGCAGGCAGATCTCTGTGGACTCAAGGCCAGTCTGGTCTTGAGTGAGTTCCACACTAACCAGAGTTATGTGGTGAGACATTGTCTCAAAACAAACAAACCAATCAACCAGCCAACCAACCAACCAAATACATTCATACAATAAGAATTAAAAAACATCTTAAAAATAATCTTTAGAAACCAGACATACTAAACATTACATAAAATTTCCTTCAAGCTATAAATGTAAAGTATATGTGAGACATACATTTCTTACTTAGGCTCGTGACACATTAATGGGTTATATACATATATGTGTGTGAGTATATATCATATACATACATATACATATATATACAAATATTCCCAAATCTAAAATAATTTAAAATCTAACAGTTCTGGTTTCAAGGACTTCAGATAAGGGCTTCTCAACCTTATAAAATTTTTATAGGCTAGTTAGTCCCACATACTTGTGACTTTCAGCATGTCAGATGAAAGTGTTTAAATACATATTACTCTTAATAAATACAAAGGAATCATAGTTTTAAAAACTACAAAGGTTTAATTAAGGATATAATTCATAATTCAGTCAAACATTAGATAATTCAATTAAATTCAAATGAACATTAGAATTTTGGTAGGCTTTTTTTTTTAACCATATACAATTGATCGTCTTTATCTCTAGGTTCCATATCACTGGCTTCAGCCAACTTCAGATAAAAATATTTGGGAAAATATTCCATCTGTACTAAATGTATACAGACTTTTCCTGTCATTATTATATATAATAATCGATAAAGTGTAACATCTATTTATGTAACATTTACATATTATTAGGTATTATAAGTAACCTAGAGATGATTCAAAGCATTTGGAGGATGTTTGTTATACACAAATACTATGCCATTTTCTATAAAGGAGTCGATCATCCACAGATTATAGTATAATTGATCCTAGCACCCAATTCCTGACTTATCGCTGGAGTTAGAATCACAGAGTACATGTAATTTGGGCCTTTAAAAAATTAACCTACAGAATAAATATTTTTATATGTTAAATAGCCTTAATAATTATAAAGGTCTGCCTAAAATTGTGCTATCTAGTAACAGTTTTATTATGTCAGTTGGCCATTATGGTTGGATGTTTGGACTTGTAATAAAATATTAAAACTGGTTTATATACAATTTTGTTGAAATACAATATGAATTTGTGGGGCTGGAGAGATGGGACAGCAGTTAAGAGCATTGGCTGCTCTTGCAGAGGTCTTGTGGGTTCAATTCCCAGCACCCACATGGTGGCTCACAACCATCTGTAATTCCAGTTCTGCGGGAGAGGGGTTTCTGACCCCTTCTGGCCTCTGCGGGCACCACATGCATATGGAGTATATACATACACACAAGGAAAAACACTCACACACATACAAATAAAATTAGTATTTGAAGTGGCAGTATTAATATTACTGAGTGATCCATACTCCTGAACTGAACTGATTGATTTACTGGTATTGTGAAAGGAAAAACCCATAATAAGAACATTCTATGGAAATTATATCTTTTAGAAGTTATCCTGTTAAGAATAACCTCTCTTGGAGCTGGAGAAAGGTCTCCACACTTTAGAGTTTGCACAGCTCCTGCAGCGGGACTGAGGTTCGGTTCCCAGCATTTCTCACAGCTGCCTGTGGCTCTAGCCCCTAGCTAGTATCTGTGGGCACTAGCACTCACTTGCTCATATCCCTTCACATGTATATCATGCAATTAAAAATAACTCAGCAAATACAGAACAGATATTAGGTATTCCAATGTATGTGAACCATTTTACCATTCAGTATATTAATACCATTGACAGACTGTCCTAGCTAGAGATAGTAAGTTTCAGATTGATAAATCAGAGTCCTTGGGAAGAACAAATATGAGAAGCCTTTACATATTCACATGATACATGTAGAAGTGAGTTTCCTGTTTCTGGACCTAGATGAAGAAAATGACAATCGCTGAGTGGGGCAGGGAAATGCATCCTGGAGGGAAGTAACAAGACGTCTTAATTCTCCTACAAAGATGCATTTAGGATTATTCTACAGTGTAGGGTTGATGCACTCAGAATAGCTGCTACATGAGTGGTATGATTTTGGAATTGCTGTTTCCTCTTTCAAAGTGAGTCCGCAGTACCTGAGTGCTAGGGGCACCTGGGAATGCTGGAGCAATTCTGTTGAAGCAGAAATTTAAGACACAGAAACTAGGGTAGCAAAAATGTGCTTCATCAGTTCAGTTTAACCCATCCTTTTAAAATGCACTTACTTTTAAATCTTTAAAATGATTTTTTGTATGAAATGGCATTTTAAATATAGATTTTAAGCACGGGGATTAAAAGAAAAAGAAGCGCTCAGAAACAAACAAACAAACAAACAAACCCCACACCTTTTGGTGTGGGCTTCTCTGAGACAGAACTGCCAGAAACTCATTTTAGGATATTTATCTTTTTAAAAAATGCTAACCGAGATGCATTACACACATACAAAATTTCCTTTTTATTAGTTTTTTTTAATCAAACGAGAGCTCGTCAGGCCTCTTGAGCTTTAAGGATCCAAAGTTACGATGCAGATGAACATTCTTACGGCCCCAATAGGACCCTGGGTGTTTCCTATGTAATCACAAACTAGACTTGTAAGAGCGAATGCCTGGAGATGATGAAAAACGGTACTGAAACCACTGTAGCGAGTGTTCCAAAACCGAAGAGTGAAACTGGATGTCAGGAGAAACCCCTTGAGTGTTGTGCAATGGCTGGTCCGCAGTTAAGCCCGCTTCTCCCGTCACCTGTGCCAGCACGCACCCTGTGAAGATCCATCCCTCTTTCATTGGTGTTGCGGATCATGAACAGAGATGCCACTGTTCTGATGGCGGTGCTCACAAAGCTGAACGGGGGGAAGTTGATCCTCCAGACAGTTCCATCTGCACGCCTAAGGAGCCACAGTGACAAAGTGAAATTCGTAGAGAACGACCCTAACGAGGAGGCCTAATCCCCTAGATTCCCGGGAGGGACACCGGGACCGGGGCGGCGGAAACAGCTTTGCGCGGCCTCTCATTCCTCCGCGCGGCTCCAGTCCGGGTCTTGGAGCCGGCCCTCGCGGGGAATGTCCGGGACTCGGGTCGGTACCTTTTTGGCCCTGGGAATTTCCAGAGTGCGGAAAAAGTCCACAAACTTAGTCCTCGCTGTCCCCTTCGCCTCCTCAGGCCCTTCTCGGTGCCCACGCACGCCTAAGATGGGCCTTATGCTGATCCTCGGGTGTGTTTTGGGCTTGCTGGGCTCCCCGCCCCCTCTGCCCACTTAGCTGGCAAGAAGAAAGCCGGCGCTATAAAGGAGGCCGCGGCCGAGGACTGGCTCCTCCTGCCACGAGGTCAGACGGCGGCGAGCTCTGGAGAAAGAGGCTGCCTAACTGCTCCTTATCATGTAACCTCAAAAGGAAGCCGATCAGCCCTTCTGATGCTCTCACGTACTGGGGCATCATCGCTGCTTACAGCTGGAAACGGCTAATTTGCTTTTATGTAGCTGTGTGACTTGAATCTTCAAACACACAGGTATACTTTCATTATTTGATATTTAATACGAAAAGGTATCTGTTTTTATTTTTTTTAGATTTATTTATTCGATGTTTATGAGTGCTCTGTCTAAATGTATGCCTTTGTGCCAGAAGAGGGCATCAGATCCTACTATGGATGGCTGTGAGCCACCATGTGGTTGCTGGGACTTGAACTCAGGACCTCTGGAAGAGCAGCTAGTGTTCTTAATTGCTGAGCCATTTCTCCAGCCCATGAAAAGGTTTCTTAAGTGCTAAACTGCCCTCAACTGGTTCATTTCCCATATTCTTTCTTTGGAAGTTGTCTGCTGTTTAAATAATAACATTTGCTTTGTGGCAAAGTATTTTAAGGCAGTTTTTGTTTGTTTGTTTGCTTTTGGAGGGTGTTTTAATATTTTGGTAATAGTGTAAATAGTGTCTGTTTGCCTTGAAGGCCCATGAAGAACTAAGATACTGGTGGAGGGTGCATATGTTGGGTGATGAAGACATTGTGAAATCTAATGTATGAATTTATCTTTAGTCAGTGATGGAGAATGGTGGTACCCTAAGGTGGAAATTTCCCAGGAAGTTTGATGGGTGGGTTTAAAGGTATATTTTCTCACCAAGGGTAAACATGAAACTGCAGCCTTTATGGAAAAGTGTATCTGAGTAGATTGAAATATTTTATAGCATACCCTAGGTAATTCTTATATTACCTCTGTAAAACTAAAATTTATGAATGACCATTTTATGAATGAGAGAAACCGTTGATCTGATGGCTTGGCAGAACCTGCAGGTTTATAACAATCTGTTTGAAGTGTTTGAAAGGTTTTGTCCGAGTGAAAGCATGTTTCTAGATGGAAGGGATTAGAGATTCTCTTCACTGGCCTTAGTGAACTGGCTATAATGGGCAAAGGGGCTGGCCCAAAGAGAATGTGACATTTCTTATGTAAATCTTAAGCATTTGGCAACACAAACACTTTCAATTTGAATCTAGTATCTAAAGAAATACAGTATCTGGTTGGGTGGAATGTTTTTTGCTTCTCTTAGTCCAGGGGTTCTCAACATGTGGGTCAAAACCCATTTGGGAGGGGGGTAAAACAACCCTTTCAACAGGGGTGGCATATGAGATAATCAGAATATGAGATATTTATATTATGATTCATAACAGCAGCAAAATTACAGGTATGAAGTAGCAATGAAAATAATTTTATGGTTGGGGGTCATCACAACATGAGGAGCTGTATTAAAGGGTCGCAGCATCGGGAACCACTGTTAGACAGTACGTTGTTTGGATAACAAAATAGAAAAGTTTTCAATCCCAGTCGCTGTCCTTAGTTATCCCTGATACAGAGAAGCTTAAACCACATGCCATGTAAACGTGTTTTTATTTGGCCTGAGAACACAGGGTGCCTTCCACTCTCTCTACCATCTCTCTAACATTTTGTGGGTTCATGACAGAGCTGGGCAGGGTGCAGGTAACAAGCCCTGAAGGACAGGAGCCATTCTAGGATGAGTCAGGGCAGGAGGTCAGTGCACATACTGTGGTTGTGCACTTGATGATTTTCCGCCTTGGGTACAGGTAGGGCCCGGGTCAGCATAACAGTTATTAAGATGGCTCATAAAGGAAAAGGGGACAAACCCGTCTTTACTCTGTCCTGAAAAGAGATCCTGTTCTCAGAACACAGAAACCAATCTTCCCAAATGCTGCAGACTCCTGGGAGCATGATCTCCAGGAAGGCTTGCTGGTTGTTCAGAGGGCAACCACAAATCACTCCTGAAGACTGTTGCGTTTTGGTTAATGATTGACACTGATCTGGTGGCCTCTTCCTCTGTCCCCTCAGCTTACTAAGAAGACTCTGAGGCCCATGCTGAGCTTCACCTTTTGATCTCCTTGGCCTGATGCTGCACTCCTGAGGGTGAGAGGGTGAATGTTTCCAAGTGGGATCTGAGCATTACTCGAGCCTTTGGATGATGTTGTCAGAATGGGAAATGGGGAGTTTTATTCGGAGCTAAGGTTTGCATAGCTCTCAATTTAACCAATGTTTAAAGTTTACTTGCAAGTAGGTAACTGTGATTTACGAACCAAAAGTTTCTGGTGGTTTGGCATTTGTTTTAAAGAGTATATTGAGTTTCCATTGCTTTTTATGGAAGGAGGCCATGAATATATCTAAGAGGGGAATATAGCTCTCTTCTGATGGACAGTTTCAGCATTATGAAATCTTTCATGGGCTCAGAGAGCATCATGTCTGCCCAGCGTGGCTGAAGAAGCTCATTTGAGCTGCTCTCATCTGTGGCTTCTGGTTAAAGCACTTTCTGTCCCTTGAGTTTGGGACTGTGAGGCCCCAAGTATTTTGTGGAGAAAATACTGGACTTGAAATTAACGTTTATAAATACTTGTTTGAGGAGGTGAACAGGCAAGAGCTCAGTTTTTCCTCATATTAGCATTTGAGGTGCATTGTACTCAGCCAGATTTCCCAGACTCAGGAGGACTGAGCAGTTGGCTCAGAGTCCCCCAGATGTATTAAGTGGTAGAGTCTAGATTTGCCACCAGGCCAGTTATACAGATGTGCCAGTGGGAGAGGCCAGTTATACAGATGTGCCAGTGGGAGAGGCCAGTT